>JAPDSC010084759.1:0-13320 GCA_026290005.1 Latrodectus geometricus | reverse complement strand
GTCAATCACCAACATGGTCATTTTCATCAGGGGATACAGACCACATTGGCACAAAGTATGACTTTTCTGCAAAGGCTGAAGACTAATGTCTAAATTTAACCATTATACCCGAATAATCAGTGGATCGTCTGTTCGCGTCCTGAATTTAAAGGTAAGCCTCTATTACTTTTTTATATTGTAACACTTAACAAGTGTCGCTGAGTATTTATTATTCTCTGGCAACTTACGCGATGCTCTCTAGAATCTAGCGACATCTGGTTATGATTTTGGATCCTACAGCTCAACATCCTGGCTCACATTTCCGACCTTGTAAACATAGATATAATTCCGTTGACAGCATCTGAAAATAAAACAAATACACACAAAAAAACAATTGGATATGTTACACAGTTTGAACAGAAACAGTCCGTGGCTTCATGGGATCAGCAGCTGTAGATGTATACCTAAGACATTTCATGATGTCCAACCTTCTCCACCTGATAGCGGTCTTACCTTTTTTACCTGTTATTCGATATGGCCCAAAGAACTTGGGCCTTAGCTTTCACATTTAGTCAAATACAAAAAAAGCATTAAAAAATAACAAGAAATGCCTTGTACATAAGATAAGTGTAAGAAGTAATTTATACCCATTTTAGTGAAATAAAAAAGGCAAAACAATAAAAAAAATTATTTGAATTTTCATACTAAGAATATCATACTATTTCATATCCTTTTTAAATTCTAAATTCAAGCTTAGTGTAATGGTAAGACCAAAGTGTTGGAATTAAAAGGTTTTGGGTTCGAGCTTAACCATTGTTGAACAGCAGGAAATGTGTATTTCTCTTCAAACCATTTATTAGCATTTCTCCGTGAATGATCTGAAAGTTTATTAGAGTTCCCCTTGTTTGAGATATTAATATTTCTTACAATCCATGACATGATTTTCCGTAAGCATTTATTTTGTATATGATCAAACTTTTTAGTCATGTCTAAATACATGATTTTTAAATTTATGAGCTTTTAAAATTGTAAAAGAAGCAATTGACATTGTGATGTCGATTGGATTATTATATAAGATGTGTAAATTAATTTCATAAGCAAGTCGCAGATGGCATTATAAAAGCATATATTATTCTTTTTCATATAATTAATAATATAAAATACTTTTTATGCATTACTACAAAAATTATTATGTATATAAGGATTTTTAGCAAAGTTTTATGAATAAAAACATTTATAATGATATCCCATTTATGCAATGTAGGAAAAATTAGAATATTTTGAAGCACTTCTTTTGGTGGTAATAATTTGGCGGTATACAATGTGAACATTTAGTTTCAGCAACCCTGTTTACTTAACTATGGAGCCGAGTTTCGGGGCTCTATCAGAGAAATGAATTTCGCCGCCCATTGAGACATATCTTTCCTGTTACTTTTTTTTAAAAAAGAATGATTGCAATTATTATATTTCCTTCTTATTTCTATATTTTAATAAAGTTATTATAAACTTTGTGTCATGTATTCTTTCCAATATTTTTTACGTGCTAGCAATAAAATAGAAGGATCACATTTCCTTCTGATTTCTGTATTTAAATAAATAGATTATAAACAAAAATGAGAATAAAATATCCTGTGTAAAAAAATCAAGGTAAAATTACATCAACTTTTTTCACTAAATATATGAAAAAAAACATTTATAAATTTTATCACTTCATTATGCTTTTATGACCAATCTATATTTTATGCCTGGTTAATAAATTCATTATTTCGAATTTTTCATTATTTTAGATTTTTTTTTTTTTACTTTATCATGTTTATACGCCAGCACAATATTTATGTGTGTCTAGTTTATAATTATTTATCTCAAGTAATTTCTTTAAAATTGAATTTTTTTTTTTTTTTTTTTTTTTTTTTTTTTTTTTTTTTTGCATGCATGAATTGTTTTAACAAGCTTTGGATGCGTTATAAATTTCAATTAAAAAAAAATTAAAACACTATGCTATTTAATGTATACATTGTCTATTTTTTAATTTAAAAATTGTACTAAGATAAATCACAAGCTTCCAATAAATTAAACAAACTTCTGTAGTTGGAGAGAACTTTATTTGAAAAAATAAGATTTTAGTTTTAATAAATGAGGAATACAGCGATCTAAATAATTAGCTTCTTACTATGAATTTTGCCGAACAATCAATTTATTGTTTGAAATTTTTTTTTAATTTATGAATTTCAAATGTTAATTTATGTATTCAAATGTTATGTATTTTAATAATAAATTTCAAAACATAAATTTCTTTCCTTAGCAGCTAATTTGAATATAGCTGTCAAAAGAGGTATTAAGATTATACATAAAGTTTGTTTAATAAACATAGCAGCTACGGTATTTATAAACATTAGTAAATTACGAAGTTATCCACTAATCAGTAATTAAAAATTCATGACTTATTATACATTTTGTTGGTAGATCTAAGAATAAAAAATAATCCACTGTTCTAACAATACATAGAATTTATATTCACAATCACGATGAATTAATCAACGAATACTTTGTGAATCCTATTAAAAATATAACAATACTAAGTCGTTACTTTTTTTGAAAGGATAACGGATATGTAAACAAAATACACTTTCTAGCCAGATAAACTTATCGCGTTATTCTCATCGCCAACCCGCTGAATCTCAGCTAAAATCTCTTATTCAACGCGCATGCGTTAGAAATTCCCATCTGGAGCCGAGCTATGAAGGACTATATCTCGAGACACTAATTTTAACACGCACCAAGTTAGCAATATGACGTCATCAATGCCGAGAAATCGGTTTCTCGGTTCTCGGATTCGAGAGTGGTGTTTACATGATACGATTTCTCGCAGTGGATATTTTAACTTCTATCGTAGTTTCACTATTGATTTTCATTGATTGCTATTTTGTTTACAGACGTTGTGTTTTTCAAATTCAGTATTTAATTTGTGCTTTCTTTTTTCTATTTTTCAATATGAATGACGAAATAAAAATTATATAGATATGACCTCAATCTGTGTTCTTCAATTAAAATTTCGATAATTTCTTTACTCCAATTCATTTTAATAACCGATCGCTTGCAAGAAAAATTTGATTTTCGTGCTTCCGATGACGTCACTCTTCATTAAAGCTGATTAGCTGTGGATAAAATCTTGGAGGTAAAAGTAGTACATGTTTTACTTCTTTCCGAGATCGGATCTCGATCTCCGAAAATGAGTTTACACACTCTGATTTCACGATGGCAACGAGATCCGAGTAAGTTCGGACGAGAAACTCAGAGCGTGTAAACAAGCCTTTAAAGTGGTGTCTTCTGAGTTATTTTCACATTGGAAAATTTTGTTAAATTCTGTTTCTTTGCAATTTTCAGCAATGTTGAAGAAATTTATGTTTAGTTTGGCTATATGATGACTGAGAGAGTCCATTCTGAGGTCTCGTAGAATAGCTGTCATTTTGATGTATCGTAGAGCACCAAGCAAATTTCTGATTGTTTTGTTTTGAAACGTGCCCAAAAGTTTCATTGTGCTTTTATCCTCAAAGCACCAGGCCGGGGATGCGTATGTAATTATAGGTATAATTGTAGCTGTATATATGAGTTTTTTATTTTGAGATAGAGGATACTGATTCTTCCCATGAGAGGTCGGAGACTGAATAGGGCTGCTCTTGCTTTACAAATTTTATTTTTAACATGGGGTTTCCATGAGAGATTTTCATTGATGGTTAGACCTAAATAGAGAGGGTTTTTGAGTATATAGGTATCTTCTTGTTGAACATGAATAAGCCTCTTTGCTTCTTGTATATTGTCTTGGGTGGTTTGATGATTAATAAATTTGATTTATCTGTATTAATTTGTATTTTCCATTGGCTGCACCAGTTTTCTATTTTCTTTAGTTTTATCTGTAATTTCATGATTGCTAGTCAACTGATTTTGATTTTTGGATGATGGCTGTATCATCAGAATAATATGCTGTGATACTGTTAAAATCAGTTTTATTTATAAGAAAGTCAACAGTTTAAAAAAGATATGAAATCGGGTCGAGAATGCTTCCTTGCGGAACGCTGGCTTTAATTGTTGTTGAGGTAGAGTAAATTTTGTTTATTCGGATGTTGAAGGATCTATTGGTAAGGTAATTTTTGGTGAGGAGAATAATGTTGGGATTAAATTTAGTTGATTTAATTTATGAATTAGGCTGACGTGCCACAGTCTATCGAACGCTTTAGATATGTAGACATCAGAAATGCTGATTTTTCTTTATTTCTAATGCCCCTACTGATGAATTTGAGTATTCTTATCAATCATTTGGTAGTACTTAACGATTGATAAGAATACTCGAATTTTTTAGGAAAGCCTTATTTTTCCTTAAGTAAGTTTTTACGAAAGCAATATTGTTTGTTAGGTAGTTTTTGTAGATATGGTGTTAATCTGTTGTAAATAATTTTTTCAAAATCTTTCCGACTGATGAGAGCAAACTAATGGGTCTATAGTTGTTAGGAATGGCGAGATCTTTTCCAGGTTTGAGAAGCATGATTATTATTGTTTTTTTTTCCATAGGAGTGGAAATTAGTTTGTATTTAAACAATAATTAAATATAATTATAAGTTGTTTGATGATGTTTGGAGGAAGACCTTTTAGAGCATTTTATTATTAATTTGATCATGGTCAGGTGATTTCTGCTTGTTGAGTTGATGGAGAATATCTTTTACTTCATCCTCAGTCATGGGTTCTAATTTTTCACCATTTGGATGATCGCGCGTTAATCTTCTAACATTTCTTTTGATATTTTCTTCAAAATCTAGGCCAGTATTAGTTAGACAGTATGTCTTTCCATACTGTCGCGAAGGCCTCGGCGTTTTCAATTTCCGTATAGACAAGTCCCCGTTCGCCATAAGGTCTTCACGAACCTACGTCGGACAGCGGTATATATACCTGACTTGACATGTACGAGTTTCGACAAGGTTCTAGGCTATCTTGCTTAGTATTGATCCTAAAACTACGGTGATGGATTTTTCCAAAAGTATTTACTTCTCGCGAAGTAGCCAAGATTCTCCCCAAATCTTTAGAAATGCTGTTTTTAATGTAGAATACACCTGAATTGTGTAACTTTTGCCCAAAACTGAGTTTTTCCGATCTCTCTGAGATATTTAAAGACAAATAAATTTTAAACAATAATATGTGTATTAATTTATAAAAAATAATATATATTTTTTAAATATTTTATAATGCCATTAAATAATAAAATCATTATTATTAAATTGATTTTATATAGGTTTTTTAATTATAAGTAAACAAATTAAATGATTTACGTAAAAATTATAAAATAATTATAAGAAAACATATATATATATAAAATTATTATATATCAGAATTTTTTAAAATAAATTAGATTTAATTTTTTTTGACAATCTTTAATGTTTAAGGAATGAATAAAATTTTATATTTTTTCATTCCTTAGAAAAATTTATAATTTTTTAATTACACCTTATTTTTGATTTATCGATTATTTCTTAAGCAATTCAACTAGTGTCTATGGAAAATATTTCATTCACAAGAAGTTTCATACTTAAAAGAAAAAGGAATAAACACAGATAATTCTCTTTTTAATGAATATCGCATTTTTTCCTCATTCCGAATCGATTGTGAATTGCGAGCTCCACATGAACATAATAGGGGCGAAGAATTTTAAAAATAGAAACTCGTTTAAATAAAAATGTGAAATATTTTCTTGAAAGCAACAAAATGTCGTCCATCAACGTAACGAACACCAGATTTCTTGAAAGATCGAAAACGAGCTGTTATAACGATATGTCTTAAGCGATATATCGTAAAATAGTATGCCGTTATTACATAACAGACAATAACGAGCTGTTCATGAATAATTCTTCATTACAGAATAACAAGAGAAGGAACTTGTTATCAAACATCATTTCGTTCTTGCATAACAATCGATTCCTTGAACAATGAATTGTTTACTGACAACCCTTCGTGGGAAAGAAGTGGAACAGTTATGTGAAAGTATAACAGTTCCAGGCAAAGTGCTGTAATTGACACTTAAAATTATAAGACCAAATCTAAAGCAATAAATTGCCAAAATTGTGTAAAACCTCTGAGTATTTTAAAACAACATTTTCAAAGAAACAGGTTACTTTAATAATGTTTATAGGTTGATAACTGTTATAGAATAATAGTCACGTTAAATAACAACCATCTCTAAGCCTAATTCTTTCTCCAACTCTACTTGCATTAGTTAAACATTAGGACTCTTTCATGCTACAGCATTACAGTTTAAATGTGACATCGTGAATTCTTTTAAATTAAAATTTTATTAATATTTTTGTTAGCTAGAGTCTCTTTATTGAAATACTATATATTTGTGTAATACCGATAATGGTAATAACCATACAATTATTAGTAAACCTTTTCTTATAATGTGTTAAGCCCCTATTACATTAGAGTTACCGATATTTCAGTTCGCGTAACTCCCATAGACTTAACATTACGTGACGTTACAGCTCGATTTTTAGCATCTCAGCTTCATAATTACATTGCCAGCATCAACCATAAGTATTATCAAAAAGCAACTCTCTGCAATATTGCCAATTTCAATAGCATCTTTCAATTTGAAAACTTCAAAGAAGATATCCATCTAAAGCCCCTATTACATTAGAGTTGCCGATATTTCATTTTGAGCAACTCCCGTAGACTTAACATTACGTGACGTCACAGCTCGATTTTGGGCAACTCGGACACGTCGTCCAATGATATTTCAGATATTTTTTACAGCTGCGCATTTGAAATTTGATCATTGCCAAGTTTTCGCCAAATTTTATGCCAAATGAAAGTTATTGGCGTTATGAATTGCCGAAAATGAGCAATTTTTTTGTGCATGCAGCAGCAACTCGAGCAATTCGATCGCCAATAGATGATCAACGGAACTGGTGTTGTCTTTTACTTTCGCCAAGCGGAAACAATAAGATGCCAAGAAATAACATGTTTTCATTATTGTTAATGAGTGCATGTGATAAATATATATACTTGAAAATGGCAAATATCTGTGTTGAATGGACAAAAGAAATGGAAATTGATTTTATTGAAATGATAAGAGTAAAGCCTCATATATGGGATAATTCAGATTCCCAATATAAATTTACTAAATTAAAACAAAGAACGTATGATGAAATAGTGTCCGAATTAATGTTAAAAATATCATCGTTATAAAGATGTGTTTACACGTGATAAGAATTTTCACCTGTGTTGTTTGAGTGATCTCTTAATTTTATTAAAACTATAAATAAATATCATTTCAAAATACCAAATAATTTTAAAATTTTAATTCTACAAAATAACTTTAGAATAGTGAGTATTATTAAACTTAATTGAGCATGAAGATTTTTAAAAACAAATAAAATTATTTGTAGCAATAGTATTAATTTCAATATAGAAATTCTCAGCTATTTAATTTATATTTCTTATGATGTTTTACTTGCATAAATTTTCTTTTAATTCCAAAATCTTTTCTAAATAAAGGTGTGTAAATTTTTTTATATAGTTACTAATTTCTTTTATTATATTGTTTAATGTAAAACACAAATTATTAATATGTGTTATTTTCTTTATTACTAATTTTCATTTCCTGCTTAGCTAGTTGCTGTTCACCTGTTAAAATACCTATATTAGAGATAAAGCTTTCAATTTTTATGTAGGAAATGAATAGTTAAAAATTATATGAATTCATTAAAGTAGCATTTAATTTACAATCTTTCAGTAGTAAAATTTTTCAAAATAAATTTTATTTATCTTGCAGAATTTTCCCAGTTTATAGTTTTCTAAGATGTTTACATGATCATTTTCAAAATTATTGTTTTTTTAATGATCACTAAGTTTATCATTCATTTATAAGATTTCAATAATTCTGGAAATAAATATTTATAAAAACAAAATACAACAGGAGTAATATCTAACTTGTACTTAATCATCACTCATGATATAATAAAATTTTATTAAAATAAACATTAAATCCATCCGATACTAGTGTAAAAGATGCTGATGTCATGTAAATTTAAATTATAAATTATTCCAGAAAATTAACTGATAAAACAATCCAAAAAAATAAAGAGAAATAAAAATCCAAATTGGGCTTGAATTTTTTGAGTGGAATATTAAGATAATTAAAAGTAAAATATTCTTTTAGAAACAAAGGAATTTTAGTGATTTTTTTTATATCAAAAACTTGTTTGTGAAATTAAAAATTTAAAGAATCTAGATAATATTATTTATTTAAGGCCTTGATAATATTATTTATTTAGGAAATTAACTCAAAAGTTTTAAGAAATTTTTTAACCAGATATTTTCCTTTTCACGTCGACAAAGATTAGCTCTTGATCATTCTAAACGTGAAGTTTCAAACGCTAAAATTGAGTGAAACAATAGCAAGATGGCGTAATGTAAACAAATTTTGGCTACAAATTGAATTCCCAAATAAGAATTCATCATGAAATCTGGACACCTACAGAGTAAAATATGGCAACCTTAAAAATGTTCGCCAGAAAAGCGATCTGTTACTAAATCTAGTAAAACAGCTATTTACTTATAGCAAACCTAATAGAAATCTCGAACATTCATTGGACGATGAGCTCGAGTTGCCGAAAATCGAGCTGTGACGTCACGTAAAGTTAAGTCTATGGGAGTTGCTCAAAATGAAATATCGGCAACTCTAATGTAATAGGGGCTTAAGACCAGTTGCCGCCTACTTCTGTAGCGATGCAATTATTTCAGGGTAATGATCCCCCTTTCCTTCTTCTTCTTTACTTCTCTTTCAATCAATGACTTTTAAAATCACAGGCCAACAGCACTAAAACAAGATGAATGAGTAGAAACCTTCGGGTTGGCACTCAGATTTCAAGTTCAAGCATCTTAGACTCATTGTCCAATGAATGCTCGAGATTTCGATTAGGTCTGCTATAAGAAAATAGCTATTTTACTAGATTTAATAACAGATCGCTTTTCTGGCTAACATGTTTAAGGTTGCCATATTTGACTCAGTATGTGTCCAAATTTCATGATAAACTCTTATTTGGGAATTTAATTTGTAGTTAAATTTTGTTTACAATACGCTATCTTGCTATTTTGCTAACTTTGTTTACCATGCTCTATCTTGCTAATTTTATCGTTTGAAACTTCACATTTAAAATGAGGAAAGCAAATTTTTGTCAATGCGGAAATGAAAAATATCTGGTTGCTGCATGTTTGACTATAAATAAATGTATTATAAAAAAAAGAATTTGGAGTCGACAATGACTTCTAAAGAGACAAAATCTTGGCTGTTTCAAAAACCTAATGAAGGAACTAACTTTAGAAATATGTTTCTGAAATAATTTTTAAAGTATATTTTAACTATGTATAAGTCTTAATCACAATCATAATATTATTAGTATTTGTATATTTTAAGGGTTATTTAAAATGTGTAAAATGATTCAACAATAAAGTTTTTGAACTAAAAATAACACATGATCGCAGTGAAAATAACATTAAATTTTTTGCTTTCATTAAAAGAATATTATTACTTAATTTATCGAACATATATTTATGATACTTTTCATTATCAATTGTTCAATAATGTGCGACAGTAGAATTTTTAAACCAAATTTAATTACTTTCCTCTTTGCTGTTTTCATAACTAGTCCACTCAGAACAGAGAAACTGACATGACAAATACTCTAAATACGTTTACAACTAATTTTTAAATAGCTTTTTAAGTAATGTCACAAAAATTGTATATCATTTTAAAAAAAAGCTTCAATTCTTGTTAAATATAAATTTTATGAATTTAACATAATTTACTTATAAAAATTTAGTATCTCACATGCATTCATTAACAATAATGAAAACAGATTACTTCTTTAGATGTTATTATTTCCGCTTGGTGAAAAGAGGACAAAACCAGTTCCATTAATCATTTTTTGGCGATACGAATTACTCGAGTTGCTGCTGCATGCACAAAAAAGTTGCTCATTTTCGGCAACTCATAACTCCAATAACTTTCATTTGGCATAAAACTTTGCGAAAACAAAACAATGTTCAAATTTAAAATGTGCAGCTGTAAAAACTAAAATTTCATTAGACTATGAATCCGATTTGCCGAAAATCGAGCGGTGATGTCACGTAATGTTAAGTCTATATGGGAGTTGCACAAACTGAATTATTGACAACTCTAATGTAATAAGGGCTTTAAAGACCAATCTTTTCACTTGATAGCCCCTTTTCAAAGCTATTTCCTTTCTTCCACAGGTAGCCTAATAATACAAAAATAAACAAAACATCAATTTCAAGTGATATATTCTATAATGAAATCATATTTTATACTTTTCGCTATTTTTCTTAGGCATATGAAAGCGAAATATTCTATGCACGTGTTAACAGGATTAAATACATCAACCTCCCAAATAGCATAATTGCTTGGCCTAATATTGGTAATCTTACCAAGATAACCCCAATAATGGGCCACACATTTCCCTCGGTGTTGGGCATGCTAAAATAAGCTGGATATTAGACCCTGTATGGTAGTCAATTTTTTCATAATATTGGGTGTAACAAAGTAAGCCAATATTGGTCTTATATTAGGAGCCAAGATTTCTTTAATATCATGTAAGCTATTATTGGTCTTAAAAAGGTTGCTGAGTTACTTCCAACCTTGGGCATGTAAAGATTCTGTCAAAATATAGTATAGCAAATTAAATTCAATATAGCTACCTATTTGTCTAAGCTGTTTAATTGCTTTTTGTTTATTAAGAATTCATTTACTAATTGAGGTTAAATTTCCTTAATTCCAATATATTTTATAACTTCGATTCTTAAAATTTAATCATTACCTGTAATTGTAGATTATGAACAAACAATTTTTTCTTAATCAAGGACGATTTCATAAAGTTGCTGTCCTTGTAAGCTTGATTTTTCTTATATTTTAATAACTAAGTTCTGTTTCTATGGAAATTTGTTATCTATTTGGACTTAAAATTATAGTTGAATTTTACATTTTTATGTGTAAATATATTATATTTCATTTTTTTCTATTTTTTAAGAAATTATATATTTTAAGAACATTATTCAAAAGTCATAAGTCTTATTATATAACGATTATTTATTGAAAAACTTCTTCAGTAAAGTTACGGGTTTTATTTGAAGTTTTGGTTAAAAAAATTGCTTAGCTACTTATTGATAAATTACGTACTACACGTTTTGGTAAATTTTTTTAATTACGTTTTGCTTTTAAATACGCTTTTGGTAAATTTTTCATGAATAGACAACAATTTATTAAATAAATAAAAAAAAGCAGCTTTTAATTTCCAACTTAAATTTCATTATGCTCTATTAAATTAACTTATTAAAATCGAAGAATGCATTTTATGATTAACTTACTTAATTTTATATGTACAATATTGTACTAAAAATCACAATGTATAAGCAATCAGGATAAACGAAATGTTAAAAAAAACTTTACAACTCATTTGTGTTGTTTATAAGTTATAGATCATTGTAGCTTTATGTAAAAAGTTGAAATGTTTTTTAACTTTTATATTTTATTTATTAAGAATTACGTGCAAAAAAACAAAAATTGTTCAATATGTTTATATTAACCATGAAGTCATTTTTAATCCCAATACTACACACGCATTAAATTATTTGTATATTAATTTCCATCATAAATTTATTCAAAGAGCAGGCTAATTTGTTTATATCCTACGAGTTTCACTGCACTTCAGAATGGATAAAACGTGAAAAGTTGTAAACGAAAATATTCGAAGTATGTCTTGTCATCATCTAGAATTGTATCTTGGGGAAAACATGTGATGAAAATCTGAAGCAATGACTTCTGATGCCAAATTAAAAGCATTTGCAGATTTAAAGAAACTACAAGCCCTATCTCAAGTAGTATCTTGGTTATAATCATAGCATCATTTTTGTTGCAGGGACATAAAAATAAAGTAGTAGCTTTTTCTTTTTATAATGGTCCTTTTGGCTTTTTTTTTAACCCTTAATGCATTATTTATTGATGCAATCAGTCCCCAGTCAATTTGTAATGCTTTAATAAAGTAATTAATTTGTAATGATTTATAACAGTAATAATTATTTAAATAAGTAAATTGACATGCTTATTTGTAACTGAAGGAAATTGGTAAAAATAAGCAAAGGAAATTGGTAAAAATCCTGGTGTACGTAAAGAGTTAGGCTCGATTTTAAAAAATGTCGCCAATGGCAAATTGAGGCCTGAACCGAGTTGCAAACAAAGAAATGACGTTTATACTATTGCCGCGATTTCCAATTTTTATGCTAAGTGCTGCACAGTTATCGTGTCAACCTAAATTATGTCACTACGCCCAATATCCGGTTATAAAATACCAATCACTCTCAAACTTAACTTTACAATCGTGTAATTTAACTTTCACAATCGTGTATTCTAAATTTCGAATATTTCATTATAATTGCTTAATATATATTTATGCTATTAACTAGAAACTAATTTCACGAAAATCATCATAGAACACAGAAAAAAATATATAACAGTTTCATAATTGTTGATTTTTTTTTAAAAGTATTTTTTAGGTATGTCTATGGTAAAGGGAATTTCACGAGATTGTTAAAGGAAAACACATTACAGTTGTACATCCTAGATGGGTCATAAGTTTTATAGATTACTACATCAATTTTGTACTGACTGAGCTAAAACTTTTACTGTTACCAAGATTATATTTTGAATTGCAATTGCATAAAAACTCTTTTTAAAGAAAGAATAATATATTAATGAAACTTACTCTGTATTCAAACTGTCCCTAATTTTTATATTGTTACAGAAGTTTCATTCTAATTTATAAATTTATTCTGAAGTATTCAAAAATTTGAAGCTCTATTTAAGTAATTTTTTAATTATTACTTTCATTAGAATGATAAACATTGGACAGAAAACATCTTGTTTTGCGTTTTCAGCAGAAATTAGCAGCCAGTTAAAATGATTAGTAATTTATCAAACAACATTTATGTTGGGCATTAATTAATAATCATTTCTAGAATGATGCTATAGTTGTATCTTTTAACATGCAATCTAGAATGGTGATAATTACCTTATAGTGGTAACTCTTAGTTCATTACAAAAGTTTTACAGTTTATTATTTTCATCTTGTTCTGACTGAATTACAATTTCAGGGGTAAAAGGATCAGATTTTAAATTGGATTATGAAATTCTATTTAATAAAGAATAATAAATAAATAAAACTCATTCAGTATTCAAATTGATGCTTATTTTAGTATTCAGGGTAATTTATGAATTAGAATGCT
>JAPDSC010084749.1:0-12885 GCA_026290005.1 Latrodectus geometricus | reverse complement strand
GTTTTCATATTGGAAGATTTTATACAAATCAGTTGAACTGTGTGCAAAGTACAAGAACGAAATCTCATCTTCTAATATTTCTGTACATTCATAAAATAACTTCTCATACTTTATATCTTATTATAATAATCTTATTATTTGTTTCTTCAAGTAAATTTTGTTGACTTGACATTTAACAAATTATCTTGTTTTAAAAATGCTTTTTTTTCTCCTTTCTCTCTCTCTTTATTTATTTATTTATTATTTTTTTTTCCAGTTTTATATAAAGCTCTGAATTTCTCGAATAAATATTTCAAAGGGTTTGAATATAAAATATCGTCTTAGAAACAGCTCACCATTAATTTTGTTCATCATAATTTATAAAATAGCTCTTATAAATTTTTTGATATTTATATAAAGAATTTTTAATTTCTAACTTTTATAAAAATTACATTTTAATTACATTTTGTAAATTATAATGTATAAACAATTTTTTAATGTAAAAGATTTCATATTACAGAAAAATATAAAAAAAGTAAAAAAAAGTTTTCATATTTTTCTGTAGAAAAGGAGTAGCAACAATTTCCATTTTATATAAATAAAGATTTTAGCAAGTAAAATATTAGTAACAATATACTGATCATAATTTCTAATGGGCATCAATTTAAATGTAATAAAAAATTTTAACTTCCTTTGTAGAAACTAGTTCACAATTCTTTAAAAAAATAACAAATTTATCATTTAAATTTAGTATATGCATTCAAAAAAATTAAATTATGATGGAATTAGCAACTATAAATAAATAATATACACTGCTTATATCAAAACATATCATTATGAGTCTTCCAGATAACGTAGAATATCTAATTAGAAATTTATGAAATAATTTCTATGTAATTTTAAAAGATCTTTTCCTTACATAATTTTAAATTGAGAAAGGAATGACTCAATATTATACACATATATTTAAAAATTATCGTATGATAAAAAAAGAAATTAAATAAAGTCTGAAACAAATTACTTTTATGAAATCAAACATTTTATTCTTTTTTTATAGTTGTTAATTTTGAAAGTGTTAATTATAAATTATAAGAATATATCTATAACATTCGAGAAAACATTCAACTTGGATTTTAAATAACTTGAAACTCTCTTGAACAATTCTAAATTATCTCCTGACAAATAAATAAATAAACAAAATAATAAAATAAAAATACTTACAAACGTTGGAAAAATCTTCTCCATTGCAAGCTAACATTTTCTAACATATCCTCCTCTTGATTGACACAAGTTGAATGGCCATGGAGCATTAGAATTTCCATGTGAATATAATGTCTTTTAAGACTACAGACATCAATATGCAGCTTATCTTGTATCTGCTTACAAAGACGCGGAATATTCCTTTCATCTCCACACACTTTCACCGAATTCAACAGGAATATCAAAGTCATTGGCATTATGCTACTAAGAAAGTAGTCGAGTGGCCAGAAGCCCAGACGAAGTAAATTAAAAAAGCCCACTACCAAGGCTCCATCATTTATGTTTTCCCGAAGCATTATATTTAACACTTCAAAAAAAACAGCATGGAAATTCGAAGCTCCCAACTTTTTTAAAAGCTGTAGAGCTTTTAAATATCGATATAAACATTTGTGCATATTTTTTTCTGTTTCCAAATGACGCTTTGTAAAATCACAAAGATGCTGACCATAGAATCTTAAAGACGAATCTGCGAAGAGTTTGTCATACATTTCTGGAAATTCTTTTGCTTCTCTAGACATTAAATTTAAATAGTCAAGGTTGTAGCTTTTATCACCTTCAGTCAAAATGGCATGTTCTAAGTTTAGAGATGCAAGAAGCAATCGCTCATCGTTAGTAGGACGACTAAGCACTTTTTTCGCAAAATAAGTCGCCAGAAACATTTCTTCGATTTCATTGCGATGAGAATAAACGTTAGAGCACACTTCCATGGTATAATGCATTGTCTACACGCGGACTACAGGTTAGAAACTATTAGCACTTGAGATTGCACCCTGAATGGAGTATACAACTTTTCACGCATACGAAAACCGGTTTGAGACAGGGAGTAAGTAGCACCACCTGTTGACAATTTAAGTAAATTTATGTAAACATTTTGCACAGTAACAATTATTTTAGTGCAAACGTATTTAACAATTTTTTTTAAAAAAAATTTAAAATTGTTAAACACGTCTTCTGTAAGAAAACTTAGTTTTAAGTACTGTTTTTAAATGTAAACAGAATTTAGCAATTTCAAATGAATAAATGCTTTGCAAAATTCCACTTTTTTTTTTTTTTTTTTTTTTTTTTTTTTTTTTTTTAAATAAATAAACAGTTGACAGTTCAACTGTAAGAAGGGTATTTACTTTCTTTAAACACCAAAATGAAAATGGATTAAGAAACAATAAACGTCAAAAAATGTCGCCATTTTGAAACTAAATAATATCTCTACTTTAAATTATGCATTTCCTTAAATAAATATATCAAAGATAGATTTCTAAGAATTCCATTAATATTTTTAACTAAGGATAATAATAAAAAATAAATATAAAGATGAAATCAATTTAATAAATGATTCGAATTTTAATTATATAAGAATTGCTAAATTTAATGATCAATATATTTCGATATAAAGAAATAACCATAAAAATGGAACAGTTACAGAAACTTTTAAAAATCTTGTCTTCACAAAAATCCTTAATTTTAAAAGCACCACATAACACTTACAATTAAAATCACATGGAAACATCTGTCTCTATTCTTCTTTCGGATGATTTTGTTCCTTGAATTTTTAAAATAATAGTTTAACGGTTAATTTTGAAGAACAATAATCAATATTGAAGGCAGTCTTCGTAAGTAATATTTTTTTAAATATTTTTATAAAACCTGGCTCTAGAAAATGGGTTACAAACTTTTTAAAAATTTTCCGACCTGGCTAATATATTTTATGTCTAGAATTAACGACCCTGTATTGACAGAAATTTCCAAAATTTTTATTTCTTTGTTTTGTACATCAAAAATTATTTTTATCCAATGGCATTTTGCAGTGCACATTTAATTTCGAGAAATAATTAAATAACTTAAAATTACATTCGAAATCGGTATAATTATCAATAAAGCATTAAGGAATAGCAATAAATTTTTATCAAATATGCTTTCATTTATGCATAATGTATACATTTATTTATACATTACTAAAAATAAGTTGCATTAAAATTGTTTTATTATTTAAATAACTTGTCTATAAAGCTGCTTTTCTATCATCGATTTTAGACGTTACCACCGGGAATGTTATGAACAATCATTTAAATATCTATCAGAAGCTTATTAAGTCGAATAAATATTTAGTTATTTATAAGTTTTTTTTATTACTTATAATATTAATACATTTTTTTAAAATTAATTTTGAATTTAAACTTTCTTCTTAAAAATATTAGGTAACACTTAAATTGTAATTTACATTTATTTGTTGGCGAATGTTACTATGTTTACGTTAAAATTCATGCTATTATTTTTTAAGATTTTGTATTCATATTTTCGAAATTATTTTCCTATGCTTACCTTATTTATACATAAATTTACGAAATTGATGTTCTTATGATATCTTTTTTTAAAATCCTAATATTTAAAAAATATATATGCGCCTTTTATTTATCAGGATTAGATTTTGGTTCTTAAGCTTTTTCGAAAAGTCACAGTTACGCCATGTTGGCAACATTTCTTTGCCGCCAAAATATTCACAAATTAGCATACGGCAGCCAAATGCCATTCTGCATTAGTACCACATTACATACTATACCTAGGCCAAGACAAGCAAAATTATAATTTGGATATTTAATGCACATTCAGAATTAATATATAGATATTTACCAATAGCGCAGAGTTATAAAGTTTTTGATATTCTCTAGCACAAATGAGTAATGATTTTTATTTTATACATAAATAAATTTTTCGTGTTTGTGCAACTTAAATAGATATCTAGAAGGAATAAATCAATTAGTATACATCATAAAATGACTTTCTCTTCGATGCTCTCATAATTTTTATATACTTTACAAATCCTTATGTATATTAGAAAACATGCACTTCAGCGTTAAGAAATATTATCCATTTATTCATTGAAATTAAATTTAGGTAGTTACCTAAGGCAAATGTGTCAAAATATCTCAGAAGATGTAAATTGAGATTTTTTTAAGCAGATTCGAACATTAGTGAAAATTATTACATTCTTCACTCTACGGTCATTTAGTTTTATTTTGCTTAATAATATGATTATTAAATAAAAGAAATCGTTTACCATAATATGATTATCAAATAAAATAAGTCATGTACGAATAAAATAAGGATTAGTGAAAGAGTTTTAAAGTATACACGATAAAGGATTAAAGTAAAAAGCGAATTTTAAGGGTGTTGAAAAATACATTCATTCTTTTCTGCCATGCAGTGGTTTAAAGGCTCGATTCTTACTTTCGATGATAGCTGTGGTTCGGAATCGACTTTAAAATGTTGGACCCTGTCTAGGTCTAGCTGTTGTTAGATAGACAGTAGATACACAATAGGATAAGTGTTCCCATTAAAATAAATTGTTCCTGCATGATGAATTAAAAAAAATTCCAAACAAAATACACAAAAAGTTCCAAAAGAGATTATGAAAATACACAAAATTGAACAAACGAAATAGTACATTACAAGGGAAAAGAAAATATGTAAATGAATTTAAATACAAGTTATTATTACAACAATTTTTCTTTATAAATATGTACAACTATGTATGAAATAATCATAGTATGCACTCACACATAGAACTGTAGAGTACTTATTTTATTTTAATTTTTATTATAATTATTTCTTAGATTATAAACACCAGCTCTCACGAGAAAATATGACCTTTGAAGGTTAAATGAATCGAACCTTCCAGAACTGGCTATTGTCCTCTTATACAGCTGTGGATATCCTCGAAGGTGCAAGTGTCATGGCTACATTGTTAATTTAAATCTGTCTGAAATATTACTGGAATGCTCCACCTTTAGGAACTTTCACTTCTTATGTAATCCAACCACAACAGTCGCATTGTCACACACTGGCCTTGAGTGAATAGTTCGGGAATTCGATATCCCCTTCAAGTGTGATTATTTGCGGACCCACTCTAATTGATGGGTCACGCCTCGTCATTGAAAGGAAGCCATTGAAATCAAACTAACCATCTGTTATCTCCTTTTAAGTGTTTCTGAGTGGAGCATTTGCCTTTGACAGCATCTATAGCCAGTTTAACTTTAATGGCGTCGCATATGGAGAAATGCATCCTGGAAGAAAACGGTCTGAAAATTAGAAAACTATTCATTCTTATTAAATACAATAAAAATTTTAAATTAAATATATTTTTATTTTTAAAATTTACAGTTTTTTAGCTATTTTTTTTTATTAAAATCAATTTCTATTGCCTAATTTTTAATTGATTTGGCTGCAGAAAAAAGGTGTGTTAAAAATTTCTGCAAAATGATTTCGTTCCTCACTCTGAAAATCTGTTATTGTCCTTTAAGAAAAAAAAGGCTGAAACAAATTGAAATAGCGATTCCCAATGATAGCACAGATTTATTCATATGCACATCAACATTTTGAACAAAGAATGTTTTCTTCCATAGATTTTATTTGCATATTATTTTATCTGCATATTGTTCTCAGAACATTTTCATCTATCTTCATAAATGAAAAACTCTTTAAAAACAGTTACATGGGTGCTTTAAAATTTTGAGAACTGTAAAACCCATGCACCTGAGAATATGGACAGGGAAGGATTGTTTTTATTTAAAGAATTCATACGAGCATTCGAAAATTGTAAATATGAACAATAAATTCCTTTTTTTAAAATAAATTTTTAATGCAATAAATCTTCAATACGTACAAAGAAAGGGGAACAAGGGATCAATCATATCCTGGGCACCGCTGGATAAAAAGAGAAAAGAGCTTAATTATAGCGAAAACAAATAAAATTTTTCAGAAAAATTCCATTTTTTTTAAAATTAAAATATCAATTTCATTCGGCGAAATATATTGTTTCTATTAGTATAAGTTTTATACTGCTCAAGATTTATGAGGCTATATCGCTATTTTGGACAAAAAAATCTTGCATACGCATAAATAAAAGAAATATTTTCAATTTTTCTGTTAAAAATTCTGATGAATGTATTACATTGGTTTGTTCCCTTTTTATGCATTTGAGATGCGTTTTCCCTTTTAGTTACAACTTATTTACTGAATAATTTGTGTTGACGTTATATCCCTTGATTCATAATTTAGTATTTTAGGGAGATTCCTAAAAGGCAAGTTCATGATATATAAGTGTTGCAACAAGATTCACCGCGTTCCTTAGAGCTCCCGTCTCTAACAGGATGTCAAAGTCAAGTTGCACATCTAGGAAATTATTATTGGATGAGAAAATAAATCTTTCTACGTAAAGTAAAAGATATAATATCTAATTAATATTGATCAACTTACAAATACATCATTAATCACTCGCTGGATGTTAGTTTTTATTTAGAAATTCAAAGTAAAAAAAATTTTGTAGAAATTTTCATTTTCTAAATTATTACTTGAAATGATATATTTTTATTTTTTGGGATTGAAATCATATAACAAGCAATATTTTTCTTTTATAAATGAAAAAAACGTGAAATTTTAATCTCATTTTCACTACAATTAAATAAAAAAATCACCCCAATAAAATAAAATTCATAAAACTGAAATATGATTAAAAACTCTCTCTTGTCAAACTATAATTAAAATAAATTTTATTCAGAGATCCTTAAAATTTACATCTTTAATTATTAATAGAAAACGGATATAACCTACGAGAAAATTTTCATTTGGAATTAAATGAATGAATGCGTGTGTAAAGTATTTCATATTTCTTAATAATTTATTTTAATAATTACAATTATTATTATCAATATATGTTATGTTGCGTTTTAATCACTGCAATTTCGATTAGGCAACAATTATGTAAGACTGGAATTATAGTATCGAGAACTTTGTAAGTTATATAAATTATATTTCAGGGTTTACTCCTTTGCGGAAAACCTAAATGATTATCTTCTCAAACTAGCATGTAATATATATATAATAAATATCATCCTAGAAAATATAATAGAGACATTTAATATAATTACATTCGATAGATTTAAGATTTCAGTGAATCTAAACAGGGGAGGATAAAGTGAGTTAAATCTTTTTAAACCTTTATGCTCAAGAAAAACAATTAATTTTGCATAAAACGTTCTAATGATTTCGAGTAATTTTTTTTCACTTGCTGATTAAATTAATTATACGGGACTAACTTCCTTACCAAGCAAAGAGAGAATCCATAAAGGTTGAGGGTACTTAAAAAAATGTTAAAACGATCAAATTACTTTAAGATATAAATTTTTATATCAATTTCATTTCTTAAAAATTATTTAAATGTATTAATGCCGCTCAACCTGTCTAGTGGTTAGCGTACCTGATTACAGATGGGTGGGACCTGGGTTCGAATCCTGGCTCGGGCATGAATTTACTTTCTCTCTTTCTTGTCTTTGTCCTTTGTGTGTGTGTGAATGGTTGCCTACTCTATAAAGGGGTACCTATGGCATGCGTGTACTGAGGAAGTCGGACTCCACTCCAAATATGGTTCAGTTGGAAATGTGGAGCAGCGCACCCCATATTGCCAGCCAGACTGGCACACGACAACAACAACAAATGTATTAATAGTACATTGTAAAGAATATAAAGATGAATTGAAAGGTGCTATTGAGACTTAAAAGTTTTCTATGAAATTCTTGTGCATCGTCTTAGGGTAAAAAAAGGCTCTGTTTTATCTCAAGCTTTGTTGTAGTCTCTAATAAGTCTAGTGTCACGCTATACTCATGAGAAAATTCAAGTTCAAGTTTGTTTCTCATTTGTGGTTCTATTTGTCCAAAGCACTTGTGTCCAACAGTAGTAGACTGACCTCCAACGGAAGGGGAGATTTCTCCTCAAAATAGCACTATAATGTAGTGTAGAGAATTGCCTTTCTATAATCAAAATATGATGTAATGGGGGAGAAGCGAAAAGTAATTACCCTCAAATTGAAAGAAAATAGTTTACTTTTTCTTGTTACCGTTAACCTGGATAGAATAACGTTATTTCCTAAATAGCTCTAGTTAAACTAACAAATTTTCGTTTTTAGTAAATTGTGCTATTTCGTAAAAAAAAAAAAAAAAAAAAAAAAAAAAAAAAAAAAAAAAAGACAATGGACTTTGTTGGAAAATGTTGATTTTTGATTATCTATATTTTCTGTCTATCGTGTATTCTTTACAATTTCCTTATTTAACAGCGATTTTAAGCCAATATGAATATTTATCAATATACATGTGCTGTTCTGAAACTTAAAATCAAATTTCTTATATTTAAAATTATTTGAAATAAAATATTTAAAGTTTAAGCATTTTTGAAAATAATTTTGATTTAACTTTTAATTTTGTTGCCGTTATATTAACACTTCATGTTGAAATATTCTTTTTTCGAGCTTTAAAAGATCAAATGCATTAATGTTTTCGTTACATATTTCAGTACACATAAAATGTATCTTGATAATTAAGTTTTAATTTTAGGTTATATATTTCGACTTATGAAAAAGCATATTTTAACTTTAAGAAAACTCTTTTAGAGGAATATAATGCAATTAAGCAGAATTAATGGTCATTGTAAAAAGTTACAGTTTAGTAATACTTTTGAATGCTATAAATTAAATGAAAAATATTGCGGTAAATAATTCAGAATAAAAATAAGCTTATATTTTAATATACGTAAACTCTTATTTTAATAAATAAATATATTTTTCAACTACAAGTAGTCTTATTAAACATTAAAAATATTTTAAAGTTTTCATTGGTAAAAATAACCGACTGAGAAAATTTCTCTAAATAAATTCAGGAGATATGAGTGTGAAAATTTCCTTCTCTGAGTACCAGAAATTCCTGGCTTTGTTTTTCGCTCAAAAGTCATTGTTGTCACAAGAGGGCTAATTAAACAAGGCCCATTTATTTAAAGTCTAATTCCTGGTAAAAAAAATAATTAAATAATTTGAATCATAATTATTTGTAAAAAATAATATTCAGTGTATCAATTTTGGAAAAAATTATAAATTTATACTGTTCGGCTGAGGATATTTCTGATATTATTAATAAAAAATATATTAGTAGATAATTTTATTTTAAAAAAACTAAGTCTTAAGCTCAATTGAAGCTTTTCATAATTTCGTATAATGATATTTTCTTAAAAAGGAGTTTCACTTCAATTAATTCTTTGAACATCAGTTGCTATTTGTGAATGTTCGTTCAGTAAATTAAATAAATTTTGACACATTGACGATCAACCAATGGGAAAAGATCACTTAACTGACTTAATATTTTTAAATAGAAAATAAGAAAAACTGAGGAAGTGATTGATCAATTAGCTTCATCAAAAGCTAAGAATATGTATGCAGTATAATTAATACATCAGATTATTTTGTTGTTAATAATAAGTGTACCTACTTATATCTGTAATATATATTAACATGCTTTCATTGGTTAAAATACTCAATAAATTATAAATGGGAAATTTTAAATATATACTTATACTTTGTCTCGAATGTATTTATATTTATTCATTGAAAATAGCCAATATGAGTAATGTTGTAAGCAATATCACAAACAAGACATTAATTTGATAAAATAAAAATGTTTACAACTGTCAGAAATAATTTTAAAATATATTAACACAAAAATAATTTCAATAAACTTTGTGTCATGGGAAGACATCAAATTCTGATTCTTGGTTATACAAGAATCAGAATGATAACTCCTATGAACTATATAAATTAGAATCTGAATATAATCCACAAATCTAAAATCTGTCATACACATTTTCTTACTATTTAGTTTCTTTATGTGGGATCTTTGAATTCTGGTTTAATTAACAATATATTAGCTCATTCTCAATCAGTTCTAATTCATTTTATATACCGCAGAGAAGAATAACTTTATTATTTAAAAAACGCCAGACTTTTAAAAATTTAACTTTCTAACGCAAAAGCCAATGTCATTCTTTCGAAAATTGGGGTAGATAATGTCAAGCAAATCTCACACAAAAAGTGAGAATCATATTTCGCCAGCGCAGCATTTTTGAGGCTGGAAATAGCTTCAAGATACTTTAGTTGGAATGTATAAACCTCTCATTGTAAACATTTTTTGTTTATCTTCAATAAGAGAATATATTTTTATTTAGTGTAATGAAATTGTGTCCAGTTGGACGTATTCATTTTATTCAAATTTCACTGTACTTAGCTTATTTAAACAAAATCCCT
Organism: Latrodectus geometricus; assembly: GCA_026290005.1. Taxonomy (NCBI): domain Eukaryota; kingdom Metazoa; phylum Arthropoda; class Arachnida; order Araneae; family Theridiidae; genus Latrodectus; species Latrodectus geometricus. Next base: position 2,531 of record JAPDSC010084749.1, on the reverse strand, counting down.
TTGAAATAACGTTTAAAATATTCCATTATGTTATTTCCTATTAACCTATTTTTTTAGTATATCGTATTTTTTATGCATTTAACGTAACACCTGATTTATAATCAAAATGGATGTGTTAATTTTTTATGATTATAAAAGGTACACTTTAATTAAGTATTACTCGCGCCATTTGGAAAAACAGTTCTATTTATATAAATGCTTTTTATTTGAAAAAAGAAAGATTAACCCTCTTAAAGAAAAGTGTTCTTAATAAATCTTTGTTTTTGATAATTTATCAATACGAAATGCAATGTTTTACAATGAATTTCTGGGCAATTAACACTCAATTTTACAAACTAAGATAATCTTCATTTTATTAAATATATTAAGCTATTTTTTTAAAAATATCTTTAAAAGTAAGATTATATTTTAATGTAAAAATATTTTTTCTTAAAATGTTTTCATAATAATTATATTATTTAATGTGTGCGATTTTTTTTATTTATTTTGAATATATTAATGTAACCATATTCATGTTGGAGGATCGGTTATTTAAACTTAAAAAAAGTAATAAATAAATAAATAAATTTTAGAAAAAATCGAATTATTCAAAATAATCTGAGTATCTTCAAATCTTAATATGTTTAAAAGATCTTAAATATTTGATTATTCCCCTATTTTAGGAATTTTTTTTTTTGAATAAATTGTTTTTATGTGATCTATGCTAAATTAAAAAGCTTCAACAAATTGGATTAACCGAAAAAAGGCAAATAAATAACTTAAAAAATTTAACTTGCTTTTTGAACAATTTGAAGTAAGAAAATATTTTAAATTGAAATTACATATATATATATAAATATATATATTGTAAGAAGAATCAGCCAATTTTTTAATCAATCAGCCAATTGAATTAAAAGTCCCAGAAAACTCAAGTCCATTGTTTTATTTGCTTTCATAAAAATATTATTTAATAGTTTGTCTGTAATTTATTCTTTTCAAAAACTTTCGATTTGAGATTATCTGGAACAAAAGACCACCTTAATTATTACTTTGTAGAAATATAAAATACAATGTAATTTAGTAATAAATTATTTCATTTGACTCTCTACGGCTGATTTTTGTATACATTAGCAAGGATCAACAGATTAAAATGGCTTCCGTAAAACTAAAAACACTCATACTCGAGTTAGGAATCGAACTCGTGAAGGGTTGAACTTAAGTCAAAATTCTAAGTTTATTGATCAGATACTAAACTAAATTTGGTGGAAACACCTAATAGTTTTTTTTCAACTATTATTTAATAATGAATTTTCTCTTATTGTTTACAATCTCTATGGCAAAAACTCCCACCTGAGAAAATTTTCGTAATTTTTTTCTTCAATACTCGCAATGTTCAAAAAAATTCAATTCCTTCATCATTTACGCAAGTTATTTACAGTTTAATAAATAATAGAAATTCGCATTAAATTTCTCTTTTACTATATTATAACTATTTAAGTATTTTTAAACGGTGAGTTCACATTTCTTTTCATCATTAGTCCACGGTACAAATCCAGTTTTTTCTAAATGAGGTTTATATAGGATTTCTAAAAAACTAAGCGAAAAGTAAATATTATATCATGATAAAAAAAATCCCCATTTAATTTCTAGAAAACTTACTTGGTACCGTACATGCGTACTGGAGATGCAATCCTTTTCAATGGTTTCCCTAGAAATTATTAGGAAGAGACACATATTTCTACCTGAGGATTTTTCTCGAAATTTAAGTTTACATTTTTATATTACAATATTATAAATACTGTGATTAATTTAAAAATTATATTTCTACTCCTTATGATAACTTATTTCATCAGGAATAAGTTCTATACTTAAGCAAATAAAAGGAAAAATTGTTTTAATTCTTTTCGTTTCTGATAAGTTCTTCCTTCTGAATTTTTGAAAGAATACAAAGCAAGAATGCGCTATCCTAAAACGGAGGATGACCCCATGTTTGTTCAAACACCCCCTAAAGAGAGGGATATTGTCTGTCCCTAAACGTTCCTTGGAAAATTACATTAACTCTTCCTTTTCTTCCTAACGGTAATTTATGAGTTTCTGAAACAGGTATCTGTCAAGTAGATGACTGAATGTTCAACAAGCAATAAAGCTCTGATTTTGATTTTCATAAGCAAACAGTAAATCATTATAAAAAAGTTTTATTTTCTTTAACTGAGATTTTTAAATTTCTCTCTCTCATAACTTTCAATTTACTTAATTTTGAAATGCAAATATAATGAATTACAATGGAAATAATTTTAATTTTTGCGAATTTTAATTCTATTCAGAAAAATGTGCATCAAATAAATGGGAAAAAGAAATATTATACCGGTATCGAAAATGGAAAAGAAAATACAATACATTGATTATCCAGTTTTTCAAAAAATAATCATATTCGAACGAAAAATGACTTTTCAATTTAGAAACCAAATGTAGCAAATTACATCAATCGTAAGATAGAAAAATTGAAAAAAATTTATTTTCGTTGAAACTTTGGATTCCATATTCCTTACGCA
>JAPDSC010084748.1:384791-409896 GCA_026290005.1 Latrodectus geometricus | reverse complement strand
GGCTAGCACTGGTGCAGCTGGTCTGCATCCCCTTGTTGGACTCGGTGGTGGGTGGTGCGGTCAGGTCCCGAAATTTTAAATCTATTAAATGGAGATTAAAAATTTTTCTTTTCTCCCTCGGGAGCAACTTGTAAACAATGATAAAACTAAATTTTTTGTTATCAAAAGGAAGGAGGGATCATTTGAAAATGTGTCCCCCTTTCTAATTCACAAAGGAATATCGGGTTTAATCGGGGAAGTAAGAGATATCCGTAAGTTACGTTCTGGTGACTTATTGGTGGAGGCTGCGAATTCAAAACAAGCAGCAATGCTGAACAACATGCGAATGGTAGCGAACATTGAGGTAACTGTCTCGCCTCATGGTTACTTAAACTTTTCACAAGGTGTAATTTCCGCAAGGGATCTGTTGAACTCGCCGACGGACGAGATTCTTGAGAATTTGCAAAGTCAGAAGGTCTGTGCTGTTAAGCGCATTACTGTCAGAAGAGATGGAAAAGTTCTTGAAACTAAGCATCTCATTCTGACATTTGCGACACCAGACCTTCCAGACAATATTAAAGTTGCTTACATGAATCTTCCCGTCCGGCCCTACATTCCCAATCCCTTGCGATGTTTTCAGTGCCAACGTTTTGGGCACTCGAGAAATGCTTGCAGGGGCAAACTGACTTGCGCTCGCTGCGCAGCAGTTGGCCACGATAATTCGACCTGTACAGCAAAGGAGGAATGTGTCAACTGCCATGGTGACCATCCCTCCTATTCTCGTAGCTGTCCTCAATGGGTACTTGAAAAGGAGATTACCACCTTTAAAGTGAAGAATAAATGCTCCTACCCTGAGGCTAGAAAACAAGTTACCTCTCGCACACCGCAGCATGGAAAGAGTTATGCAGCCGCTACTAAAAAAGTCACCAAAAATATTAGTACACAAACGGATATTCTATCAATCCCTGTAACTAGATTACCCCAAACATCAACTGAAAGACCAAAATCTTCAAATTCCATCATTCGGAGAGCTCCTTTGGCTAAATCAAAAGGTGTTAAAGCCTCAAAATTAAAATCTGCCAAGGAGGGTGCACGAAAGCCCTCCTTATCCACCCGTAAAGCCTTATCCCTAGAAGCTGACGCAGTTTCTCTTCATCCTTCGGACGATGATGTATCGTTCGAAGAGATGTCAGATGATATGCCTTCCAGCTCTGGGAAAGGAGCTTTTCAATTTAAACAATAACTTCCTTTGTTTCTTGGAACTGCCATGGTTTGCGATCCCATCTCGATGACATCAAGTGTCTATCGTCAGCTTATAACCCCGCATGTATAGCACTTCAGGAGACGTTCCTGAAGTCTACAAACAACATCAATATGCGTGGGTTTCAATGCTTTCGAAAAGACTGTGGTGATGATGGTGCAGTGTCTGGAGGTGTTTGTCTATTAACATCCAAGAATTTTCCCAGCACTGTCCATCCATTAAACACTACACTACAGGCTGTAGCTGTGAGAATTCACACATCATGTTTGATTACAGTCTGTAGTATGTATTTGCCACCACATGATGTCATCCGTCAAGAGGAACTCGATGATTTAGTTGATCAGCTGCCAGCGCCATTTATGTTGCTCGGCGACTTTAATGGCCATAATACTTTGTGGGGAAGTGATGATATTAATTCTCGCGGTCGTCAGATAGAACAGTTTATTTCTGATAACTGTCTCTGTCTGATGAATACCGACGAGAAAACGTATTTCCACCTACCCACAAGAACATTTCATTCGTTAGATCTGGCCATTTGTTCCCCCTCACTTCTGCCATTGTTAAATTTAACAGTAGGGAATGATCTGCATAATAGCGATCATTTCCCACTCGTCATCTCCCAGACTGGAGGTAGTAGTGTGCAGCAACGTGTACCTACTTACGTGTACAGTCGGGCAGATTGGACGCTGTTTACACAATTGGCAGTTGTTGATAATACTATGGTCATGATCCGAAATATAAATGAGGCCGTTGAAAGGGTCACCGAAACCATTATACGTGCAGCTGATATTACAATTCCTAAAAGTTCCTCTAGAATACACAGGCGATGCAAACCTTGGTGGAATGAAGAATGTCAAATCACCTATAAGAAACAGAGGAAGTTATGGGGGTTATTTAGGAGATACCCCACTACGGAGAATCTTATTGCCTTTAAGAGAGCAAAAGCATTAGCTCGTAGAGCTCGTCGTAGAAGTAAGAAGGAGTCCTGGTCTTGCTATGTTTCTTCAATAACATCTTCAACATCCAGTAAGCAGTTGTGGAGAAGAGTAAAAGCAGCCAATGGAATTTACAGGGAATTTCCCATTCCCATTTTAAAAACCAGGGCTGCTATACATTCTTCTCCGAAGGAAATAGCTAACGTCCTTGGTGAAAGTTTTGCTAGTGTCTCAAGCACTGACTCTTATAGTCCTTCGTTTTTAAGGACTAAGAGTCGTGCTGAGCAAACACCAATTCGTTTCAACCATGGACAAGCCTTACCCTACAACTGCGAATTTCGGATGTTAGAATTGAAGAAAGCTTTACAGCAGGCCAATAATACCAGCCCAGGACCTGATGAAATTAGCTATCTTATGCTTCAACATTTAAGTCCAGACTCCCTATCGAACTTATTGCTTTTGTTCAATAGGATCTGGACTGAAAATGTATTTCCAACTCTTTGGAGAGAAGCAATAGTTATTCCGGTCCTAAAGCCTGGTAAGGATCCTTCAGAACCTTCAAATTACAGACCTATAGCTCTGACGAGTTGCTTATGTAAGACTCTCGAACGTATGGTCAACGCCCGTCTTATATATGTCTTAGAAAAAAATAAATGTATTCATATTAATCAGAGTGGATTTCGTAAAGGAAGATCCACTCTTGATAATATTACATATTTGGAGACCCAAATCCGCAACGCTTTTGTGCGGAGAAATCATCTGGTCTCCATTTTCTTTGACATAGAGAAGGCATACGACCGTACGTGGCGATATGGTATTCTCCGTAAATTATATGATTTTGGCTTTCGGGGTAATCTTCCGATGTTCCTTCAGAATTTCTTACGCTCCCGAGTTTTTAAAGTTCGTATTGGACACCTTTTGTCCAATACTTTTAATCAAGCCGAGGGTGTTCCCCAAGGCTCAATTTTAAGTGTAACTATTTTTAATTTATTCATCAGTCATATTCTTCATCTTTTATCACCTTGTGTTTATGGCACAATGTATGTAGATGACCTGCAAATATCTTGCCAAGGATCGAATATGCGTTTAATTGAGAGACAATTACAAACATCTGTTAATAACATAGCTGCATGGTGTGCTGAGAATGGCTTCACATTATCTCCAAGCAAGAGTTGCTGTGTCCATTTCTGCAAGAAGACCAGCATTCATAACGATCCTGTTATCAAATTGAACAACACTTCAATACCTGTAGTCAACGAGATCAAATTTCTTGGTGTGATATTTGACCGAAAATTGACCTTTCTTCCGCATGTTTTACATCTGCGGAAGAAGTGTGAGCGATCGCTTAATATCCTCAAGGTGTTATCAAATACATCTTGGGGTGCTGATCGCTTGTCACTGCTTCGTGTCTATCAATCAATTATTTTGTCTCGTATTGACTACGGATTTGTTGTCTATGGATCTGCTAGGTCTTCTGTCTTACGCAGATTGGACACTGTGCATCACTCTGCTTTGAGAATCTGTTCAGGCGCATTCCGCACATCACCCGTCCAGAGTCTTTATGCCATCTGTCATCAATTGCCTTTAGACCTGAGACGGATGCAGCTGTCTCTCAATTACTACGCAAAGGTCATGTCTGACCGACAACATCCTATACGTTCCTTGGCCATTTCTCCTGCATTAGAGAGACTATACGATGCTCGACCATACAGCATCCAACCTTTTCTCACTCGAACTAAAGATCAACTCCATTTGACAGACCTACATGATGTCCGTTTTATTAAAACGGACTTTCAATCACATCCACCCTGGTACGATCCACAGATAAATATTATTAATCCATTTGCTCAATATACAAAATCGGACACAACCTCTACAGTTTTTCAACAGCTTTATCTATCTCACCGCTGTCAGTATTCATCGTACACGCCTGTATTCACGGATGGATCCAAAACTGCAGGACATGTTGGCTGTGGCGTATTTTACGCTAATACCAGTCATGGTTACAGCCTCCATACGTCCTGCTCGGTCTTTACCGCTGAAGCTACGGCTATCCACCAAGCCCTTCAGCTTGTGAATACAGAGCAATTTAATAAAATCTGTATGTATACTGACAGTTTGAGTGTTTTAGAAGCGTTGAGAAACTATAATAATTGTCATCCAGTTGTGTCCAAGATTTTCAGAGCATTGGATTCCCTTGCTGGCAAGGGCTATGACATCATTTTCTGCTGGATCCCAGGTCATGTAGGTCTAGAGGGAAATGAAAAGGCAGATGCAGCTGCTAAAGCTGCATCGTCCGTACTTCATTCATCTGTCCCTCTTTTCGATGTGAGAAGGGTTGTTAAAATATTTGTTAAATCTCTCTGGCAGGAGTTATGGAGTATGCAGGTCTCTAATAAATTGTGTGCCATATTCCCATCTTTCATTCCATCATCAGTTTTACCGATACGAAGAGCAGATGTTAGATTAACTCGCCTTCGTATCGGACACACACGTTTCACACACAGACATTTGTTTTTAAGTGAATTGAATCCCTGGTGTGAAACGTGTGATGTACCATACTCTGTTTATCATATTTTAATTTCATGTCCTGATTTTAACTTCTATCGTTTTATATTTTTTCAAACAGATTTTTTAACTATGTATGATTTAGTGGGGGAGCCACCCCACAGAAACCTTTTTGCCTTTTTAAAGGCAATTGGTTTTATTTATTTTATTTAAATAGTATTACATCACTTTTATGAATTTTATTTTTACTTTCATTTTACTAATTATATTTTAGATTTTAATCATTTTATATACACTTGTTTTTTGTATTTTAACATTTTAACGTTGAATTTGAGTTTTTAGCAAGGTTTTAACTAAATATTATTTTTGGCGCAGCTTGTCCTTATTGGACTTTGCGCCATAAAACCCAACCCAACAACAACAACAACATTGACTTTATCTTTAATTCTTACAAATATGGATATTCAACAAAAATAAATTTTGTTAATAATATAATACAATTGTATGACTAATAGTTATTTAGTATTGAAATAATTCTTTATATCCAATTAAATATATTTTTTGATTTATACGTTTTTAATGTTTAATTCTATCCGAATTGTATAGCATTTAAATTGAAGAAAAAAACTTCATGTATTTCAGTAGTTGGTTTCATGCTTTGAAATTTATATTTTATTAATAAAATATGAATGTCATAACAATGACTTCATAGGGAATTTTGAACTATAATTGAAAATATTCTGAGACAACCTGTGAAGCAGTCTGATTATTGTCGATGTTAATTAAAATATCTTTATAATATATATTCTTGCTTTTATTTTATTTATATTAAAAACATTTAAAAGGAAAATTAGGAATTCCTTCCATTACGAACATCTTTTGTTATTAATAACTTTAAAATAAATTTGATTTGATTTTTAGATGACATAACCATTCCTTTTCGTGAAGATCATAAACACGAACTTATACTGACTTCAAGAAAGAATTAATTAAAACCAAAAGACTGGAATATATTCAGGAAGGAACAATCTTTAATCTGATAATAGACAATGTTACAAGACCTTGTTTTGAAGATTTAATCTCCTATATGAAGAAAAAATAATAATTTTTTCATGCCAAAACATTTTTAAATTTAAAAAAAGACTAAAAACTCATTTTTTGTTATAAAATGTTTTTCTTACAATTTCAGGAGCATTGCATAGTTCACAATCGATAGTTAAAATAACTTTCAAGAATTTTGTAAGTCTTAAAAAATGTCATACTTAGATAAATTATTCTTGTATTGTTAATTCCGAATTCATAAAAATATTTAAATTGAGATGTTTTTTAGTTTACAAATTTTTGTGTCTGATTTTATAGTTTTATGTATAAAAAATACATATGGCAGCATTTAATGTCTGGTATTTTTATGTTAGTAATTTTAAAAAATAGCTTTATTTTTTAATTTATAATGCAATGCAGTAAGTACAGTTAAAAATAAAATACCTTGAAGCAATTAAACTTATTAAAAATTATGCCTTAAACAGAAATACAATTTCTTTCTATTTCATGCACAAATATATCGAAGATGATACCGATAACAAATTTATTCCACAGAAATTAAGTACGCTTTAATGAGAAAATTAGGCTCTTTCAGGAGATGCGTCGCAATGACGTCAAAGTACGTTGAAAACTTTATGTTAAAAGTCGCTGGTAAGTTCAAGTATGTCATGAGAAGAGATCACATGAAATTATACAAAATTATTGTCCCTGATTCATTATTTAACTGCATGTTATGTAATAATAAAATATGTTGTGTTTAATGTACTGAGATTATCTAATTTACTAAGGATTTACCTAATTAATACATTTATTTTAATATAATGTATGCGTTATATTTTTTATATATGTATAAAGCAAAGTTAGAAATATTGCATGTTAGATAAAACTAAGATGAATAATAAATATATCTGAAATAATAATAGTAACTATTATTATTTCAGATATATTTCGGTGCGAACAGAATGACACCACTAAACAAAGATATTTCCTGGACTAGAACAATCTTGGAAAAAAAAATGAACTCGTTGAAAATAAGGATATTTCTTTTTCTATCCTGTTGTCATATTGTTTAATTTATGTAATTAAATCATGCTCTGATTTATTTATGTTTCTATTTTTGTTTGTATAATAAAATACAAAAATCAAATCTCTATGTGTTTAATATTATGATCTATGTAAATAGCTATATTAGAAGATAACAATTCATTCAGTACAAAGGCAGCTAAAAGTAGAATTACCAAATACATATAATCGAAATTTCTTTATTTTAAGTATTCCTTAAACAAACATTAAAAAGTAAACATCAAAAGTATTAATAATATTGATTCAATTTAATAAAGAGAAGGAAATGAAGGATGGAATATACTAATACAGACAGCTTCATCATGGGGCGTTAAATAAATTGGTAAAAATTATGGTTTTTCTGCACTAGCAAGAAGTAGTAATCAAAAATAAGTCATTACACTCCAAAATCACACCGAACCAAATAATAAGGGAAGATCACTAAGATTGAAGATAAACAATCCGAATTTTATTACTAATATAGAGAAAATGTCGAGTGTTGAAATCCGGAAAATGTTCAAGTGAAGATAATATAAATATTTTTAAATTGTAATATAGTTTTTTAATTTAAACCAAGTGAAATTGAAAAATAAAGAAAGTAAAGTACTATACGATATAAAATTGTTATTTACTATATTAATGAGTTTTCAGTAATATAGTAAATAACAATTATAATACAGAGTTTTCCTTATGTTAATGATAATTTTCTTACCACTGCATTTAATGAAATTAAAATTACATGATATTTTCATTGTTTTAAACACTTATTCAGAGATAAGTGTTCTAAGTAAAGCTCCTAAATTTAGAAATTATGTTTTGGAAATTATATAAACAAATTTTTAAAATTACTATTGACATAGTTAAATTTATGTTTAAAATTTCTAACTCTTTCACTTTTAATAGAACATTTTTCGTATAGTAGTATTTTAACAATAAATTAAAAAAATATTTAAATTTAAGGGATTAAATAAAAGAAATCGCAAAATTTTATGAAAGCTCTATAGCATTTTACAATTACTCCAGTTGATAAAACCTCATTCTTTTGTAAAAACAAACAAAAAAAAAATATTTACCGAAAACTTTAAAATCTATACTCAAATTCTAAAAATCATGATAGATAATTTCGCTAAGATAAAAACCATATCTCTAAGATAGCTTTCTTTCAAGCAAATTATGTCTTTTTACTAAGACTTAAAATAAATAATGTTAGCTTTGAAATTTATAGTATAACTATTCATCCTAAATATATCATAATGATTCTCTTTTTTGGATGATGTTGACTAAAACGCAATTAATCGTCAGTGTGATGTCTCTTATGAGGTTGAGGTTTCTCCGAAAGAAGCTATTGCTCTATTCTGTTGATATTATCTTCTCTTAAAAATTAAGATTATCATGGCTGCAGTGCTTGGAAACATACCCGATCAACCGATCGGTTCATCTAACGGATTACACGTTAAGGAGTATGGACATCTCAGGGATTTACTGTGATTGGTTGATTAGGGTTTGATGCAAAGTCCAAAAATGTTAAAAAACGGGTGTGGATTGCACATTTGATTTTATCAGGCACTTGTTTTATCACGCATTAACTACTTTTGTTATTTATGGTTCATCTGGTCTTCCGTTTTACGCAGATCAGGCACTGTTCACCACTCTGCTTTAAGGATATGTTCAGGCACTTTTCGCACATCATCCTTCCAGAGTTTGTACATTATCTGTAACCAGTTACCATTAGACCTGAGATGAATGCCGCAGTCTCTCAATTATTATTTTAAGACCCCACATCAGCCATTACGTTCCATGATTCCCACATCTGCTCTTAAGAGACTATAAATGCTCGTCCAATCAGCATTTTACCTTTTCTCATTCGAATAACATTACATCTGTTATTGTCTGACCTAGATTATGTAAGCATAATTTTAGTAGATTTTAGTTTACATCCACCCTGGTATGAACCACAGTTTAAAATAATCAACCCCTTTGCACAGTTAAAAAAAATAGGACACAACCGCATCTGTTTTCCCACAACTCTGTGCCTCTCATAGATGTCAGTTTAATTCATATGTACCTCTGTTTACAGACGTATCAAAATCTTCAGGACATGTTAGCTGTGGAGATAAAAACATTTCTCTTAGTTAGTGCCTCCAAACTGGCCGAAACAACTTATATATTGCATGTATGTACAATAAATTTATGTCGATTTTTATATAGAACGACAGCCTTAGTGTTTTAGAAGCTTTGGAGAATATCAGTCGTAATTGTCATCCTGTTGTGTCCTTGATTTTTTTCCCTTAGAATCATTTAAATGTAAGGGATGTGATATTGTTTTCGGTTGGACCCCATGGCAAGTTGATCTTAATGGCAACGAGAGGGCAGAGGCAGCAACTAAGTTTGCATTGTCTCCACTTCAGCCAGATATTCCAGCTTCTGATGTGAGAAAAGTTGGGCAAAATTTTATTTATTCTCTTTGGTAGCAATTGTGGAGCACTCAAATCAGCAACAAATTAAATACCATAACTTCATCAATCATTTCATTTTCGAATTTTACCACTGCGAAGTGCGGATGTTAGATTAACTCTTCTTCGTATCGGACACACGCGTTTTACACATAATCACTTTGCTTGCAAAGGCAAACTCACCTGCGCTCTCTTCGTGGCCACGATAGCACTAACTTCATTGGGAAGAAGGTATGCATCAACTGTCATGGTGACCGTCCCTCCTATTATCGAAGTTGTTTTCAGTATTTGCTGTAAAAAGAGCTAACCACAATTTAGGATCAAGAAAAATATTCATATTCTGAGGTGAGACGGTTAGTCACTTCACTTACTCCTCAACTTGGAATCAGTTATGCAACTGCTGCCAGTAAAGTCGCCAAATCGAGCTGCACTCAAACTGATTACTTTCCTTTTTGTCCTACAAAATTACCCTAAATATAAAATAACAAAGTTTAAACAATCTCTGACTTTTTTTTAAAAAAAAAAAGCTCCATTTGCAAAATCAAGAGCAAAGAAAGTTTTGAAATTAAAAATATCTAGAGAAGCTAAAGAACCATCAATTTCCTCTTGTAATGCCTTACAGCAACATTACTCTGCGTGGGTTCCAATGCTTTCGAAAAGACTGCAGTGATGATAGTGCAGTGCCTGGAGGTGTTTGTCTATTAACATCTAATAACTTAGCCAGCACTATTCATCCATTAAACACTAGTCTACAGGCTATGTCTGTGAGAATTCACGCAACATGTTTGATTATAGTCTGCAGTTTGTATTTGCTACCTCAGGGTGTCATCCGTAAAGAGGGAATCGACGCATTAGTGTATCAGCTGCCTACACAATTTTCATTACTTGGTGATCTTAACGGGTATAATTCTTTGTGGGGAAGTGATGATACAAATTCTCGCGGTTGTCAGGTAGAACATTTCATAACTGGTAACTGTCTTTGTCTGATTAATACCGACGAGAAAGCTTATTTCCACGTACCCACAAGAACATTTCACTCGCTTGATGGGGGCATTTGTTTTCCCTCACTTCTGTCATTGTTAAATTTGTTTGTGGGAGTGTAACAGCGATCATTTTCCACTCGTCACATCCCAGACTGGAGGCAGTAGTGTGTCAAACGCTTACCTACTTAAGTGTAAAGTCCGGAAGATAGGCCGCTACTTTCACAATGGGCTGTTGTTGATGATACAAAAGTCACCATCCAAAATATTAATGAGGCCTTCAAAAGGTCACGTATAAAATTATATGTGCAGCTTATACTGCAATTCCTAGACGTTCCTCGATATTACACAGGCACTGTAATTCTTACTGTAATAAAAAATTTCAAAATACTTACACGAAATAGAGGGAGTTATGTGGTATGTTTGGGAGATACCCCACAACTGAGAATCACATTGCCTTTTAGAGAGCCAATGTATTAGTTCGCAGAGCTCGTCGACGTCAGAAGGAATCTTGGTCTCGCTGTTTCATCGATATCCTCTTCCACATCCTGTAAGCAGTTACGGAGAAAAGTGAAAGCAGCCAATGTGTGGAATTTATAGGGAAATCCCTATTTCTGTTTTAAAAACTGGTGCTGCTGTATACTCTTCTGCTATAGTTATAGCTAATGTCCTTGGAGAAACTTTTTCTGTTGTATAAAGCACCGACTCTTATAGTCCTTCATTTCTAAGTACTTTGAGCCTAGCTGAGCGAAAGCCAATACCTTTCAATCACAATCAAGCTTTACCTTACAACTCTGAATTTCGGATGTTGGAATTAAAGAAAGCAATAAAACAGGCCAATAATACTAGTCCAGGTTGAAATCAGCTATTAGATGCTACAACATTTAAGTCCAGACTTCCTATCGAACTTATTTTTTTGTTCAATAGGAATTTAAAACCTAGTAAGGATGCGTCAAAACTTTACATTATCGACCAATAGCTCTAACAAGTTTCCTTTGAAGACCCTCGAACATATGAACAATGCCCGTCATGTATATGTCTTAGAAAAAAAGTGTTTACATTGCAATCAGAATGACTTTCGCAAAGGAAGATCCACTGTTGATAATTTAACATATTTGGAGAATCAACTTCGCAACACTTTTGTGTGAAGGAACTATCTGGTCTCCATTTTCTTTGACATTGAGAAGGTATACTACCGTACATGGTGATATGGAATTCTTCGTTCATAATATTGTTTTGGATTCTTCTGGGTAATATCCCGATATTCCTCATAAACTTTCTGCGCTCCCGTATTTTTAAAGTACGTATTGGAACATCGATATCCAATATGAGGGCGTACCTCAAGGTTTTATTTTAAGTTTTACACTTTTTAACTTATACATAAGTTGCATCTTTCATTACCTTTCACCTTGCGTTTATAGCATTATGAATGTGAACGATCTGCAAATATCTTGCCAATGATGAAACATGCGTTTAATTGACAGACATCTACAAACATCTGTTAATAAAATAGCTGCATGGTGTGCAGAGAATGGCTTAACGTTACCACCTAGCAAGAGCTGCTGTCTTCATTTTTGCAAGAACACCAGCCTTCTCAATGATCCTGTTATATATCTAAACAACACTTCAATACCTGTAGTCCACACACAATGAGATTAAATTTCTTGGTGTGATATTTGAGTAAAAGTTGACCTTTCTTCCGCATGTTTTACATCTACGGAAGAAGTGTGAGCGATCGCTTAATATCCTCAAGATATTATCAAATACATGTTGGGGTGCTGATCGCACATCACTCCTTCGAGTCTATCAATCACTCATTTTTATCTTGTATTGACTACGGGTGTGTTGTGTATAGATCAGCTAGACCTTCTTTTTTACGTAGCCTGGAACTTGTGCATCACTCTGCTTTGAGAATATGTTTAAGCGCATTTCACACATCACCCGTATGGAGTCTTTATGCCATTTGCCAACAATTGCCATTAAATCTGAGACGAATGCAGCTGTCTCAATTATTAGGCTAAAATAATATCTGATACTCAAAATCCGGTATGTTTCTGGTTCTTTCACCTGCATTAAAGAGATTAAATGATGATGACTCTTTTTCCATCCAACTTTTTCTAACTCGTCCTAAATCTCAACTTTTTTGACAGATCTATGTGATGTCCGTTTTCTTCAAATAGACTTGCATTCGCATACACCTTGATATGATCCACAGATATTTATTAATAATTTTACTTAGTTTAGAAAATCGGACTCAACTTCAATGACTTTTATCAGTTTTGCACATCACACGGCTGTCAATATTGCTCTTATATGCCTGTCTTCACAGGTGGATCTAAAATTGCGGGACATGTTGGTATGATATTTTACTGAATAATACGAGTTACATCTACAATCTCCATACGTCCTACTTCATATTTACTGCTGAAGGTATGACAATATACCAAGAAATTTAGTTTATGAATGCAGGAAATTACCATAAAATTTGCTAACATACTGACATCTTGAATGTTATAGAAGCATTGAGAAATTGGTTAACCTTTCAGCCTGTGGTGTCCAAAATTTTTTGAACTATAGATTCCTTTGCTGGCAAGGGATATGATATCAAATTCTGTTGGATCCCAAGTCACGTAGGTCTTGAGGGCAATGATAAGGCTGATGCAGCTGCTAAATCTGCATCGGCTGTACTTCATCTATCTGCCCCTTTTGTAGATGATGAGGTTGTTGAAAAATGTGTTTATTCTCTCTGGCAGAAGTCATGGAATATGCAGGTCTCTCACAAATTGCGTAGCATTTTCCCATACGTCATCCCAATATTTGTTTTACTGTTACGTTTTGCTGATGTCCGTTTGATACGCTTTCGTGATGAACACACACGTTTCACACACAGACATCTATTTCTAAGTGAATTAAATCCATGGTGTAAAACGTGTGGTGAAAAATTTTCTATTTTTCATATTTTATTTTCATGCCTGGATTTTAACATTTACCGTTTTATATTCTTTTGCACAGATATATTAACTATGTGTTATTTAGAGGGGTACTCAAGCCCCTACATAAGCGGTTTCGTCTTCTTGAAAACAATTGGTTTTTATTCATTTTATTTAAATTTTATTAACTGAATTTGGTTAACTTTCATTGTATTATTTATAATTATTTAGATTTTAACTAAAATATATACCTTTTTTTGTATTTCAACCTTTTAATATTGAGCTTAGGTGTTATACAAGGTTGCCTTTAAAATTAAATTTTTGGTGCAACTTTTGGATCTTGGGCCCTAAAACATAACCCACGAACTGAGGTTCTGAATTATCGAGGGTTTTGAAAGTGATTTTATGGCTGAGCAGAAAGTGATTTTTAATACATTTTTTTGGCAATAGGAATCTGTTGCATAAACGTAAATAAAAACCAAATTTAAAATTTATCTGAAGCTTGGAAGTAAACTCCGCAAGATATTTTAATTCTAATGTGACGAATATTTAATCTTCTTGTGTTTTACTTTCTGATATGAGACATAATCTACCCTTAAGATTAATAAGAGAGATATTAAAACAGGGTATATTAATTCTGAGTCTCAACCATATTAACAATTATGTAATCTTTCAATATAGTTTATGTTTATGATTATTGTAATATATTATGTTAGATTAAAGAATAAACTATAAATGTAATTCAAGGTACTTTTCTACTATTAAATTAATATTCTTATTTTTGTCATGATTACTTTAATTTCAAATCAATTATATTGAATAAGTTAATCGTTTCTGATTGGACAAAAAATATTTAAAATTTCATTTGATGTTTCATATTTACTCTAAGTATTATTTTCTACCGTATAAATCATGAAAAAATCGAACATTTTGAGTTTTTTCAAAGTTGAAACCGAAAATAGTAAAGTATCTTGTCCGGCATGTCATATTTTAGTTTACAAATCTCAACTAAATGAGCATTTAGATTTCTCGTGCTTAAGTTCTTCAAACTCCACACCACTGGGTAAAAGACATCTTCGTTCAAAGGCTCAATCACGTTCTAACTCAAAAAATTTTAATTCAAATTCCAAAGGTACTAATTGTTTTGAACATATTACATCAAGCAAACTTAATTTAAAAAGTCAACGGAAGAAAAAAAATATAAAGATTCAATTGAAAAATGAAGTAAAATCAAAAAGTGATTCTGATGATGAAATTATGATTTTGGCGGAAATATCATCTTCCTGTTGTAAAATTGTGCCACAGCAATCTATGGAGAAAAGTAATCAAGACATAAAATATGAATGTGGAAAACAAGAAGAAAACTCATCAGAGGTATTGGATTCTGGTAAAAATGAAAAGGAAAAATTGGTTTCAAGTTTAGAGTCAGAATGTGTGAATTTTACCCATGAACGAAAATTCAATTCTAATATTTTAAATTTACAAACAGAACTTGTTTCTGAAAACTGTGTTTTGAATAAAGTCTCAATTGATCCAAATATAAAATTTCAGGAAACCTTATTACAGAGTAAAAGTTTAAAACGACAAGCTACTTTTCCAAAAGTCAGTAAGAAATCTAAAATAATTAAAACTAAAATTTCTCCCATCAAAGAGGATAAATTTCTTTTAGAAAATTCTAATGTCTGTTCGGATACTATAACACTAGAGGCTGAAAAATCTGTTATAGGAAAAGATAATACTCTTTCACCAGATTTGGATACTGCTGAAGTGAAATCTGAGAAAGCCATTGATGATGAAAGAAAATGTTTGGATGATGATGTCTTTTCGGAATTATCAGATAACAATGAGAAAAAAGATATAATCCTAAAAACCTATGATCCTTACTACATTGCAAATTTTAAACATATTTTAGAATCTGTTTTAAAGGAAGAAGATAATCTTATTCTTTTTAACAATGAAGATATGCATTTTGTAAATGCTTTCAAATCATTGTCAGGTAAATATATTGTATAATTTTCGTATTTATATCTATTATACGCTTTTAATGAATTTGATAAAAGCTTTAGATCCATTATTATTATGAACTAAACTTTTGTAAACTGTCAATTTTTAATGAGTTTATAAACATAATTCTATGTACAGAAATATTATTAAGCTTGTGAATTAATTAATATTGTATTTATTAATAATTTATTGAATAAATTATGTATTATTTTGATTAACTTATTACAATTATTTTCATTTAAAAATTGTATGTAATTGTAAAAATATATTAATCTCATGGTATGTATTTTTGACTAAAATTTTAAGATTATATTTTCATTTAATATAAAAATATGAATTATATTTTAAACATAAATATCATTTATACGTTATTTTATGACAGCTTGTTCTTTAGTATGTATTACATTTGCTGAATTGAATATGGTTCATTTTATAAACCCTTTTGTTATAAAAAAATTGAAAAGAATGAATTAATTAAATAAAAAGAATTCAAATTTGCTGTATTTAAAATCAATTTCAGTGTTTAACATTTGAAGTGAAAATTGTTCCTATTTCATACCAGTGGGTTAGATTTCATTATAATAAAACTATGACTTACTTGGTTCTATGTAATGTTCTACCAGTATGTATGATAACTATTTTATTTTTGTAGTATTTAATTATTTTGTTCATATTTCATTCAACTTAAACTAAAAAAATTCATTTAAAATAGAAAATAATGCATGTGAAAAGAAATATACTAGTTATGTTAGTCTGATTTAACACTTTTATGCAATTTTATTGCAGTCAAGTTGGGATAATTGTAATCAATTATAAAAAAAAATTTGAATTCATGATAATTTGAAATAGTTCATTATTTCAATTTGATTTATGAAGTCATGATCAATTATATAATTTTTATTTTACAAATTTATTATATTATTCGCGCCATTATAAAAACAGTAAAATATTTTGACATTTCTTATTTATTATAATTTTTATTATGCTCATTTTTATGTCACTCATATTTAGTAACCCAAGCCAATTATATTATATAGACACTTCAGAAACTTTTTTCTGTTTTTTGGATCTGCTTAAAGTTTTGATTAAAATCTATTGTAAACATTTTAAAATTCATGTGTAGAATTTTAAAAATGTCAGAATTCTTTACTGAAGTGTTAAGTTTCTGTACAGCTTATAAAAAATATATATCCTCAATATCTGAGTATTTTTTTCATACTAAGAAGCCCCATTAATAAAAAGTGCTATTAATAATTTTAGTGAGGATGTTTGCATCAGTCACAGTTTCTTTAAAGCATTAGTTTGCTTTACATTGTTCCATAATAATCTTTGATCACATATGTATGCAATTTCATCCATAACTGAATTAATATTTTTATCTTCTTGAAAAATATAGCTTTCATAAAATAATTTAAATTTTTGCTTGGTATTATACTTATGCATTTCTGATGAAAAATGCCACAAATAGAGATTTTTTACTAATAAGGTTGCAAATAGAAACAGAATAGTTATTAACTACTATCTGTAGATTTCTTTTTTATTTTCTTCTTAATAAATTGAATAATTCTTTGCATATTAGCTGAGAAAAATATCAGTATTTTTATGTACTTTAAAAAATAACCATTTCTGTGTTTCAAATTATGTTACTAATACCAATTTTCAAAGATCTAACATTCTTAAAAGGAATTCTATGTTTGTAATGTAATTGTTGTGTAATTATAATGTATATGTGAAAATGAATTTTTTATCAAAAGAAATCAGTAGGCTTGGGACTCATGTCTTCAATCCTTTACATTAAATATGTGAGTTCTTCTCCTGAAATCTTTGAATGTTTCAGAAGTCTAGTCAAAATATCCTTCTTATTTTTATACTTTTCAGTTGATTTCTGTCCCATATAAAATAGTATTGTCCAGTAAAAAAAAGTTGTGTTATATGAAGCATAATATTTAACTACTTTAATTATCCTCATATCATCTGATATTGTACTGAATATTGAGTATCAAAAATGTAAACTAATTTCTGTTAAGAATTTGTTACTTTTAAAAAGTATGCCAACTGTGTAAATATAGCAATCCTTATTTTTATAAACATGTAGGAATCTGTAAAATAATTGTGTTTGGTCTCAAAATTACATTTTTTGCCATACTGCTCTCTTTATAAATAAAGTACTATTAGGAAAAACATTTATGCATTATGTTAAAAAACATACAAAATTAAATTCATTATTAAAAATTATTATTGATAAAAAAAAAACTATTTAAAGTAATCTCTCACTTTTTTTTATTTCAAAACTAGATTTTTAAATACATACTTTTAGTTATACTGAAATGCATGTAAAGTCAAAAATTTGATTGGTGAGGTGAAATTTCACATGAATCGCTTAAAAAATAAGACTTGAGTTTAGTGCTTATTAATAGCTTAGTCTAAAGACATAAATTATAAGGACTTATAAAAAATATTTTTCTATGATTTAGGAATTGAAACTATTTTTTATTCATCATACTAATTGATATTTTATGTTGCTGTTAGTTACCCACAATTCAAAGATTATCTGATAAAAGCTTTGATCCAAATTTCTCAACCATAAAATAAAACAAAAATGAATGATGCATCAGGTGATAAAAATCGACCCAAATGAAAAATGCTTCAAAGCCTGTTAATAAAAGACACTATTTACAAATTTAGTTCATGAATGGGAATTAAAATTATGTGTTTATAAGACCATGCTACGGACCAGCAAATAGTTTGTGAAATTATTTTTTTTATAAAAACAAGCATCTACAAAACATGGTATGTTTGCAAACATACATTCATATCTTTCCAAAGTTTCATTAACATTGAATTTAATGGAAACAAATGCAAGACTTACATTCAATTTCATCCCTTTAAATGACATCAATCATTATCTTAAATTACCTTAAAGCTATCTTCACATCTTTTTAAGATAAATTATTTATCACAAAAATAAATTTCTGTATTAGAAAATTTATTGTGTACTAAACATGATTTCTAGAATAATGTGAAGGAAGACAAATTTTTTTAATATAAATTATATATTTTATTCTATTAAGTTCGAAAGTTAAGATATTTCAAAAGGAAAGTATAAAAATATGTCTGATTGCAGTTTATATTTTAGATAAACTAGATTATTTTAGTTCGATATGGAACTTTTCTTAATCAATAAAAAATAATAGCTTTATGTACAAAAAATTCTAAAATAGACAAAAATTACCTGCTTTATCATCCCTATATATAAATGTTTTCATTTGCTTGGTGTGTTAAAAATTTTATTTTTAAATAAATTTTTAACTTACAAAATATATTAAGTATTTAAATAATTGAAACAAATTTATTGTTGTGTATTTTAAGCAATCTCATTAATGGTTTAATTATTGTATATTAAGAGTACAAATAAGTTTAATAAGTATAAAAAATAGTTCCATAAAAAAATTTGAAATGCAAAATCGAATAATGTATAAATGTTCCTCTTAACATATGCACACAAGAAGTTATATTATTTGCTTTTTAAAAACTAATTAATATAATTGATTACTGTTTCAAGGCATTTAAGTTTTACATAACTTCTATTGGTGTTTAAATGTAAGGTATTCAGAAAAAGTTTACAAAATCTTAGTCCATTTCTTTCGAGCCTCAGTGGCTGAAAAATTAAGTTTAATTGGTTAATTTAATTTTATATCTCTTTGTATAATATTTTTTAATACTTTATTTTAATATTGTGTTTGATTATTCATTTTCAGATGCCTCACAAAAACTGTATGTGCGTCTTTTTCAAAGAAAATATAAATGGCTTCGTCTCAATAAAATAAATTATCCTGATATTACAAATAACACATTTGAAACATTAGAAGAACTTGCTAAAGCTGAGTTAGTTGATTCAGGTAAGGAGTTTTCAATTCTGTTTGTGTTTGTGTTACATTATACATGTTACATATATTAAGTATTGTTGTCCAATATGTTTAGTGGAGTTCCTTGGGTTAGAGATGTATCCATGTTAATCTGTGACATCAAAAGTCCTTCTGCTAATTTGTTATTTATAAATTGCCTATCTTCTGTATTGCAAAGATTGGGCATTGTTCATCGCTCTGTTTTAGGATATGTTCAGATCCATTTCCTGCATTACTCCAACCTTATGGTATTTACTTTCTTTAAGTAAACATAGGTGTCACAATCCTGAGGTACCCCAGTAATCTGTCCTCTTCTTTCATTTCTTCTCTTCTCTCCCTTTCTGCTTTTTCTTCCTTTTCTCCTTCATTGTGGTTGCCTCATTTAAGGTTGAGGTTCCCCCTTGAGCAACTGTCGCTGCTCTGTTGCAATTAGTTTCTCTTGGGGACTAAATCAACCACTTGTTTGCCATGCATGGAGACACGGGTCTCTGGAAAGGAGGATCCTGATAATTGAGGCCCCAGAGACCAACACATTACTTTGGCCTTTGCTTCAGGTATACGAGAAGTGTGTTGTGGTCCTCAGCACATCAATCTGCTTTATGGATCAAGCAATCAGTACATTTACTGTATGACTCATTGAGGGTGGAAGCCATCTCAATATTGTGAGTGTATAGGACCTGGTTAGAACTGATGCATCTGGTCTGTATCCCCTTGTTGGACTCAGTAGTGGGTGGTGTGATCAGATCCCACAAATTTTAGCTGTATACTTTATGAATGAAAAGAAATCTTTTCTTTCCAATTGAATAACATGAAACTAAATTTTTTTGTGTTTAAGAGAAAGGAAAGCACATTTACTTCCGTGTCTCATTTCTTAATATCAAAAGGAACATCTGTACTGTTAGGAAGATGAAAACATTTTGACTTTCTTTTAGAGGTTCCACTGGTAGAAAGCGTATTGGTAATTTCATGAGCTTGAATTTTTACTGAAATTCAAGCTGTCATAATGACCAATATGCAATTATTGGCTAACATTGAAGTATCAGTCCTGCTTCATGGTAATCTTAATTCTGTCATTGTGTAATTACATCCAAGGATTTATTAAAAAGTTGACAAGGGAGATTCTAGAAAGTTTGTGCATTGAGTGCATCATGGTCAGAAGAGGTGTGAAGTTTACTTATACTTAATATCTCAATCTGATTTTTGCAATGCCAGAACTTCTACAGTACATTAAGACTGCTTGCATGAATTGACCTATCTGTCTTTACATTCTGAATCCAGTGCAATACTTACAGTTTGGATAATCAAATAGCGCTTGCAGGGGCAAACTCACCTGTGCCTGATGTGAGATTTACTTGCTTTAATATCGTGCACACGCATTTCACACACAGATACTTGCTTCTTAGTGAGTAAATTCCACGTTGTGAAATGTTTGATGAACTATATATTTAGTTTATCATATTTTAATTTCTTATTATTATTTTAATTATCAATGATTACATTTTTTTAAAGTGGTATTTTAAATTTGTCTGATTTGTTGGGAAAGCCACCTGACGAAAACTTGTTTGCCTTTCTAGGTCTATAGGTTTTTTATGTTTTATTTAGCTTGTATTATAATTATGTAATATTTTTTCAGCTTTTTATGTATGTATTTAACTTTTAAATATATGTGTTACAATTAATT
The DNA here is from genome assembly GCA_026290005.1 of Latrodectus geometricus. Lineage (NCBI taxonomy): Eukaryota > Metazoa > Arthropoda > Arachnida > Araneae > Theridiidae > Latrodectus > Latrodectus geometricus. The sequence continues at coordinate 389,157 of JAPDSC010084748.1, read as the reverse complement.
TTATTTTTTAATGTTTGCATGGATTTTAAAAATATTTTTACACAAAATCATAGTTTTGGCATAGCTTGTCCAGTTTTGCTACAAAACTCAACCAACCAACTAGTATATTTACTGGCAACCACACCAAGAATTTGCTTAAAAATTATTTTTCCTCCCAAAACCACCACATGTTTAAATAAAAAGAGTTATCTGCGTGTAAATATTTCAGAAGTTCCCTATTTTGAATAAAGTAGATCTTTGTTTTCTAGATTTTATGACTCCAAAATTTTTTTATCTTTGAAGACTAAAATTGGTAAATTTTTCAATATTTCAAACATCTAAGGTACATCTGTTGATGAAATTAAAGTTACTTGTAGAAGGAGAATTTCTCCAGGAATTCTAAAAAAAGTTTAGAATTATCTTAGTCATTATTTAATTTTAAATATGTAAAAAAGTTTAGAAGTGCTTGCTACAAAGTGGGTACATAAATATGTTTTTGATTATCTTTAATTCAATACCATTTTATGTTACTTTCATGCTTCTTTTCAATCTCTGCTTGAATATTAGATTGAATAAAATTTTTTTATAAAATTCTATTGATTTAAATTGCTAAAATAAAATTAAACTTAAAATTGCTTAAAAATAACTAGTATTTATTTTAGTTAATTTTTCTGTTTCATTCATGCAGAATTACTTTAATTTATTTTTCAATTTGTTTTTACAAATACTTTAAGGTGTTGTTTTTATGTTTAATTTTATTTTTATATTAAATACTGTCCAAAAAATGTCATATTTGTATTGAAGTTTTTAAAATTGCATTGATTCGATTTATTTTATTTGTATTTGCGAAGGTCTGAATCAGACACTGGTAATTATGATTAATATTCTTTCAGAAATATTTAATTCTTTTGTTAAAATGTTTTAAGGACTCACTTTAACTCTATAGTAGAACCATGCTATTTAGCATGGAATGTTCTAGTCTTGATCTTAGTCATTATTTAATAAAAATGAATGTTAGATCTCTGCATGCATGCATATGTTTATTGTGAAAGTTTACAGAATCTGTAAGGTTTTCATCTGCAACATGTGAATAATTTCAATAAAGTCTTATGAGAGCTAAAACTATCAGATGTTATTATTTTACAACAGTCTTTGCTTTTAAGCTATCTATTTTCATCATCATATAACTAAATAGTACCTTCTTTTTTGAAGTTCATATAAAACAAGTCTGCGACTGCTAGAGTATCACCAAAATTCTGTGATTTAAATAACTTTTGTGCTTTTATTATTTTGACTTTTGAAAATATGAAAAAATGCAGACTTTTTATCTTAAAATATTATTGTTTTTTTATGTTATTTTTAAAATTCATTATTTTCTGTATATTATTATATGATTTTTTAGCATTATTGGTCTGTTTTATAGATTTCTATTATCAAGTACTAAATAAATTTTATTTCTAGGCTCTTCTAATATAGATTTAGAGACTGCTATAAATCTACTGTCTTTACCAGAAGCAAAAAGTTTAGCCAAACATTTCAATTTCAGTTCTAATAAGAGTAAAGCAGAAATTAAATCAATGTTGTTAAAACACAGCAAGCAACACAAATCTGTTTTCTTTATGAATGGCCAAAATGGAATTGCTAATATTATGTTAAAAAGGTATGATTAAAATGAGTTGCTTGTTAAATTTTTATAAATATTAAACTTGGTAATAAGATATTAATATTTTTTTCTTACTAGGGTGCGGAAAATAATTGGTCCCTGTTATCGATTGTCTCTTCTACCTAAGAAATTATTTACTAGAATTCTAATGCTTTTCAATTTACCCCTGTTGTCAGAAGATGACGATGATGCAGCTGCTGGTGGGCAACATATGCAATTGTATGTCTATTTACGTTATTTTCATAATTTAATGATTTTTAACCTTTTGAAGCAAATTTTAAAGGAATATTTTAATTGATGAAACTTATAAAAATATTACATATTCAGCAAAAAAAAAAAAAAAAAAAAAAAAAAAAAACCTCAAAATTCTTAAGCTGAGTCGTTTTTTTTATTTTATACTAAAAGTTAGTAGTTTTATGCCCAGAAAATAGTGATAAATATATTACAAAGCCTTAGGAAACAAATTATTTTAGTTGAATAAAAACATTTAAACATTTATTGATTAATAGTAATTTTTTTTCCACATTACCAAAAATTTGTATATTTAAATGTAAAAATATTTTAGTTTTAAATTTATTTAATAGTAATTTTTTGTCAAATGTTTCAGATAGAAAAAGAAATTACTTTTCATTTTTAAATTTTTTCATTTTTATTTTAAAATCTTTCATAGCAAGATAGCTCATATTTAGTACTTTAATAAAAAGAATATTTATTCATAATTTGACTTAAGTCAAATAGTGATTACCAAATGGGTATAAGTGAAAAAAGTAGTTTTTTACAGTTAAAAATTGCTTTATAGTGTTTAAAATTTCACAACCATCTAAATATATATATTTGCAAGTAAAAGCAATTAAAGATATCTCATTGTGCCATTGTTGTAGAACATCAACCTTTCAAATAGAAATTTCTGTGTTTGATCCCATGCATCATCAAATAAGAGCAAATGGTTGGTGCATTTCTCTTGTTTGTAAGTACCATGAATAGATGTTGGGTACTTGAAGGTAGCAGCTTGGAAGATTTCTCTCTTGCAACACGCCTCAGGGGGTTTACTTTCTTTTAGTAAACATGGGTGTCACACTCAGGAGGTACCCCAGTTGATCTGTCCTTTTCTTTTATTTCTTCTCTCCTCTCCCCTTTTGTTTTTTCTTCTTTTCCTTCCTCACTGTGATTGCCCCTTATGACGTTGAGGGCTCCCCTTGAGTAGCTGTCACCCCTTTTTTGCTATTAGCTTCTCTTGGGGACTAAATCACCTACATGTGGCAACCTCTGTCCCTGAAAAGGAGAGTCTTTGTAAGTGAGGCCCAAAAAGAGCAACATGTTACTTTGGCTTCTGATTCAGTTAAATGGGAAGTATGCTGTGGTCCCCAGAATATCATTCAGCTTAATGGATCAATCGATTGGTACATCTACTGGATAACTGGTTAAGGAGTGAGGCCATCTCAGGAATGTACCATGATCTGGCTAGAACTGGTGCAGCTGGATTGCATCGCCTTCAGTAGTAGGTGGTGCTGTCAGGTCCTGAAATTTTATTTTAAATAAATAGAAAAGCAATTCTTTTCTCGTACAGGAGCAACAGTTAAAAAATAAAAATTACAAACATTTCATTTTAAAAAGAAATAAGGGCAGTTTTGAAAATGTTTCCCCTTTTCTGGTTGAAGAAGGAATATTACGCACTGTAGGGGAAGTAAATAATATCCGAAAAGTGCTGATTTGCAGATTGAGGTTGTTAATGGTACTAAGGCAGGCATTATAATTAACATGAATCTTTTAGACAATTTACAAGTAACGGTGTGCCACATGGTAGTTTAAATTTCTCTCATGATGTATTCACAAGAGGTTTGCTCTTCATGCAGATGATTGAAATCCAGAAAGTTTTCAAAATCAGAAGATCTGTGCTGTTGAACACATTACAATCAGAATGTGTAGTTTCTTAACTCCTTCGCGCTGACTGTCACGTCTATGTGCCAGCAACGAACACACTTCCCAGCCGACACGCAGAGCGTTTTCCAGTTCAGCCCTAACTGTCATGTATTTGTGCCAGTGTCCTGGAACGTTTTAAAAACTATAATTTCTGCCACAAGATGGCACTGTATGCCCATATTGTTTCAGATGCATATACATTAGACCTTCTACTCGAAATTAGAGAAGCATGACTCACATACACGTGTTTTTGATTATATAAACAAAAGGGAAAATAAATGCTTCCGTATGGCGTGCTTTATGAGGTCTCTTTAAATTTGCATGTGGTAGTTGTTTATTATAAGTAGAGAAATTTTATTTTCGCTAAAGTGTTGGGTATTTCGGTTTGCAGTTCAGTTTTTAGAAAATAATTAGATCTTGTTAGACGTGAATTCTTTCTGTTTTTACCGTTGCAATGTCAAAGTGTCGAAAATGTTTAACAGAGCCTGAAATAGCAGAAATGATGCAAAATATTTCAGATATTGATTCTGAAACAGATTCTGATAGAAGTTATACAATGATATATTCTGATCATAAAGAATCTGGCGAATCTAATGATGATGAGGACATTTCAGACATCTGTATGCTGAGTATGTTCAGAAGAGACTGATAAGAAAATGAGATGACGATGCTTTGTTTGTTCACATTCCCGGAAAAATCCTCCAAAACGGCTAATGAGTTATTACGAGTGCAAGGAATGCAACGTAGGACTGTGTGTAGATCCCTGTTTTCAAATTTTTTATACGAAAAGAGAATTTTAAGTAA
>JAPDSC010084748.1:349136-372789 GCA_026290005.1 Latrodectus geometricus | reverse complement strand
ATATATATATATATATATATATATATATTACTTTTATTTTGTTTTTATTATAATAGTTATTAATAAGAAACCTTTTTTTTAGCTTTTAATTTTAAATTAGTAAATTTGTGAAGAAAATATATTTTTATTTTTCCTTTCAATATAATTAGAATTAAAAAATTTTTATTTCATTGAATATGCTTCTTAAAAGCAATAATTCTGTTTACTATCAAAATAAATATTTGAAAATCATTAAAATATTAAAAAAAATTCTTTTAGCAGTTGTTGTATTTAAACTTTTTTCTACAGATATTTGAAAAACACTCTTAAATTATCTGGCATAATAATGTTTAGAATAAAGAATGTTAAGAATAAAAAAAAAAAAAAAAAAAAAAAAAACTGTAGAAATTTTAAATAAGTTTCTTAATATATCCTTTTAGAATAAATTTTGTTGTTAAATTCATAGCATTTGTTCAGTAATTATTTCTGTTCTTTCAATTCAGCTTAATCCAAAAAAAAAAAAAATAATTAAACTGCTGAATTTTTAGAAAATTTTTTTTAAAAAAAAACTGTCTGGTGAAACTCTTTATAATAAAAGGTTCTAGATTTTCACCACTATTAAAATAAATGTTATATTTTGCTTTCTGCATGCATATTTTTAGTCATGAGTGTGTCATTTTTGTAGGTTTCCTTCCTTGTCCTTGGGGAATATGCCTCACTATATATGAATTATTTTTCTTTTTTAAAAATTCATAAAAACCTTCACCAGCTACCTTAAATTCATATATTTAATGAAGTATCAAATATTCAAACTTCTATTATAGAAATGCTTGTGTTATCTAATTAATAGACTAATTATTTCAATTTTTGTTACATTAATTTTAAAAATGCTGAAATCTGAAATTTGTATAAATTTAAAATATAAATAAATACATATTTACCTTCTGTTAAATTTTTTATGTGCAAAAACACCTAAAGGCAGATATCTGAGAATGTTTTAGTGTCCTAAAATCAAATAAAATTTTTCATTTGATCATTGAATATTTAGTTTTTCTTTGGATGATTCTTTTTCTTTCATAAATATGGAATACATGGAATGTAGTAATAAAATTGCACTAAAAGATTATTCTATTTCTAAAGTATTAACCAATTTATTTTAAATATTTAAAAACTTGTTTATATGAACTTTATTGTAAATTAGTTACATATATTTTTATTGAATTTTATTATGTATTTCTCTTAAGATATTATGTAATAAATATTCTACTTTAAACATTACACATGTCCTTATATGAAATACATTTGTTAGCATTATTCATTATAATTAGACACAATATATAAAGTTAGTATAAAGTTGAATTCTGTAAAATTACTACTCAATATGTATAATTAGCAATGGTTGTTATGTTTGTTTCACTTTGTGAAAAAGAAATCGTTTCCTGATTACCAATTTCAATGTCATTTAGTTTAGAAGAATTTAGTTTTTGAATAATTATCTTTTTGTGCAGTCAAAGATTTTTTTTTCAAAACTTTATTTTGCGTTTTTATCCTTAATTCTTATTTAATATTTCCTTTCGATTGATACGTGGAACTTTTCTGTATGCTTCTGAAATTTGAAATACTGTATGTATATAGCACATTAGAAGTAGTAATATTTTACTGTTTTTGATATGTTCCTCATGTACTTATTTTTCATAATAATTATTTTGAAATTTTTTAAATATTTTATATTAGTGAAATATATGTATATATATTTTGAAATATTGCTTTTTACAAAATCTAAATTTGATTTCTTGTGGCAATATAAATTTTTGTTATATACTTTTTATTCAATATGTAGCTTCTTATTTACATATTTATCAGGTTACTATAAAAGGACGTCTTTGTCCACGCTCCATACTTGGTCGTAGACATGTTTTCATTTCTTCATCAAGCATGTGTTCACCGGAGGAAGAGGTCACTGTATTAGGTGTGGAGCAGTTAGCAATTGAGCATTATAAGTCAAAGGGATATACTGAAGGTAATGATTTGTAATGAAATATATATACACACAGATAATGTAAATCTGCTGTAATTTTATATTGTATTCAATAATTTTGCTTAATTGTAGATATGTTTTTGTTTGTCTTAATTCAGTCAAAATGATAAGCATTATTAAAAATGAGAATTTAACTCATTCATTTTCCTAGATGTGTGTCATTTGAGCATTATTGTTATTATTTTGTATATTAATCTTTTGTGGAATCTTATTATAGTTGTAATGTTTATTTTTAAATTTCCAAATTTAGAAATGAACTTTGAAACAATATTTTTGATATTATTGAAGGAATTTGAAAATTGAATTATGGTGCTATTCTAAAATGATTAATAAATAAGCACTTGTGTTATGCCATTCGATAATTTTAAATTTTCTTAGATCGTGTAATATAAATTGGAATTTTGCATAAACACAATTCAGCTTACTTTTTTTTATCAATGTATTCTGTACAAGAATATGTTATGCATTTTCTGCAGGTATTTTATCAATGAGTACATTTATGCATAGAATATTAATTATAAAATTTGCTTTTATTTATGTTTATTTTTAAACTTTTAAAGAAAATTTTCTTTTTGTCTCATAATGTTTATTTGCTTTGTTTTTTTTTAAATCAAAGGTGTTTATAATTTTTAAACTTTTCTTTCTTTAAGAAAGTTTATGGAATTTCGTCATAAAATGTTATCTCAGAACATTTATTATATTGTTTCAAATGATAGCCAAATAATAAATTTTCTGTTTTTTATATTTCACTTTTTTATTTTATTTGTGTATTTTTGTTACAACAAAAACTTCAATTCTAAAGCTACTCTTTAGAATTGAAGATTTAGGGTCAATCCTAGACTGTTGATAAATGGGAGATAAAGTGCAATTTTTTGCTTTCTGGATTCACATTCTCCTCTGTGCACTCATGATTTTTTTTTTTTTTCAATTTCTTCTCTTACAGCACACAAATTTAGCTTATTATTAATAGGAAGCCTTTCCAGAATGGAAAATGCTGTTGGTGTGCAAATGTTTTTCAGCTGTTAGACAATTTGATATGCAACATTAAATATGACTGAGAAATACATTACAAAGAGTTTATTATTTTAACTGTGTTTGAATATTTAAAAACCCATGGGTTTCATGGCAAAATTGTGGTTCTATGTTACATGGTACTTAGAATAATTTGAAAATAAAAATGTCTTTTCAAGTGGGCAAGATAAACTTTTCCTTTTTTCACTTTGTATATGATATTTTGGAAAGTTAAAATTGAAATATACTGATGTGTTAAATTTTATTATAAAAATTCACACTGTCAAAATAAAATACAAAAAGTAGCCTTTATTATATATTCTGCTAAAGCAGGTGATAAATAAAAAATTATTTGTACAAATGAAATTTCTCTACATTCATTTCAAATTTTTTTAGGCATGCAAAAAAGCTTAGGGATAAAAATTAGGTAATATCTTTTTCTCTTTATTAAATGAAAATGTAAGAAAAATCAGTATTGTACTCACCCTAATTTAAATTTATGTTAACTAATGTTACTATAATTCATTAAGCATATTATTAAATCTTATATAATATAAATAATTTTGATATTCCTTTATATTAGAAAATAATTTAATTTATAATATTAAATACATTAGTAGTATAATATTAAATACATTAGTAATTTAATTTATAATATTAAATACATTTATAGTAATTTTGTTCTGGTTGAAATAAATGAATGATTACTTGAATTTAAGATTCTATTTTGAGGCATAAGTATATATTTAAAATCATTTCATATTCAAATAACTGCATTCTGCTGTAAATTCAAAATCACAATTTAAAAGGATTTTTTTATTTATTAGAATTTTGTAAAAAAAAATAAATAATAATAATAACATTTTTTTAAAAATGTTTTTCTTAATTTGCCTTTTCAACAGGGTTTATATAACTCCTGGAATTGAAAAAAATTTTTAAGACCCTTGAAACTCATAGAATTTTGACTTGACTCTTTGAGCATCATGATTCACTTCTTGAATATTAACTTTAAATCTTGATGCTTTTAGTTTTGGTCAGAAAATATAATTTTTTTTTAGTTTCTTTGTTTTATAATTTTCAATGAAACTGTTCAAGACTAAAATTGAGTTTTAGCTTTTAATGTTACCACTAAATGGCGGAACGATCGTTATTTTATTGTTATTCACTTGTTGATTAAAATAAAGATTTAGTTGATCTACAATAGCTTCATGATGATCCTGTTGAATCAGTACCAGGTGTATTAATATCTAAATATAAAATTTATGAGTTAAAATATATTTTCCATATCTTCCTTGATGAAAATTGTGTATTGTTTCAATAAATTGTTATGAATTTTGTTTATCAATGAAATAAGGATTGAAATAAATTATTTAATTAGCTTAATGCAAAGTGTCTTTTTACTGACTAGTGGACTCTGGAAAAACCTTACAAAATTGGTTTGTGCATGGTTCAGAAGAAACACATGTCAGCTGTCTAATTTGCAAGAAAAACTTCTGTATTTCAAATATGGGCAAATTACTCTCAAATCAAATGTGAAAAAAGAAAACACATTTATTTATGAGAGCAGGCTGTATTTGTCAAAAAATCTACTGTTTTAAATGAGTAGTAAAATCTTTTAAATAAATTTTTTTCACTACTGTTTTTCCTGTTAAAGAAAGTGAATTCAAATCATGTTCTGAAAATTTAGATTCATTTGTTTCTTCAAAAGAAATTTTAAAGTTTGAAATCTTAAGGGTCATTAAAGTTTTAAATACAGGTTTCAATTACAGTTTTTGATGCAATATAAATTCTCTCTTTCAATAGAGGTTTCAATTACGGTTTTTGATGCAATATAAGTTCTCTCTTTCAAGCAATGTTTCCAGACAGTGCTATTGCAGAGCAATTCAGTTATGGTGAAAAAAAGTGTGTTTATTAAACTGTTTTCTGAAATTGAAAGAAAAGGCAATTATGTGCTTTTCTTTGATGAAAGCTTAAAGGATTATCTGCAGCCAAAACAATTAGATTATGATATAAGATTTTGAACTATGATATTATTAAAACACAGAATTACTTGTCAGATTTTTTAGGTCTCTCAAGTGAAGATATATTGTTTGAAAAAGTGAATGAGAAGTGATTAGAATTAATAATAAGTGGATTATTCATATTTTCAATGTATAGCCTGATTGTAATATAAAGCTCGTTTTCACTAAAATTGCTGGATTTTTTTATTAAAGTATATAGCACTCAAATTTTGTGAATTTTAGAAACCTTAAAGAAATTGTTATACAAATCATGAAGTATTCAATAAATTAATAAACAGTAATCTAATGTAGATGTTTAAAAACTACCCTATATTATATACAATGCATAACAATTTTGTTTTTTAAATACTGATGTTGATTATTTAAATAAACAATTTTCTGTTATAACCGTAAATTCTTTGATGGCTTTTGAGGTAATCATGAAATGTAATTCTAATCTAAATAAAAAATTGTGTCATTAACTTTTTAAAATTATTTGTCTGTATTATTTACAAATATAATTGAAAAATGTTGCCTATACATAATTACATGCATATGTGGTTTATAACAATTGGTAAAATAAAAAAAAATTATTTAATATAATACCTGAAAATATTTTTAATATATGTCGATATCTCCTGGAAATGTTTTGATTTGACTCCTGAAAAACTTCTAAAACTTGATTCTTGGAAATCTGTATGTTGACCCTGTTTAAATTAATATTGATATTTCTATTGAATTATCAAATATTTTATTTTTTTTTTTTATTTTAGATAAATAACATGGATACAAAATGTGTCAATGGGTTTAAGTTTCTCTCCAATAGTTGATGTTTCATAATTTTGACCTGCAGTCAAATGATAAATTGATATCTGAACTAGCAGTTTCCTTTCATCTTCCACACTTCATTTGTGGCAGATCAATTGTCTTTGATTAGTTAATGGAGCCCTTTCAATTAACTAATCATAATATTTTTAATCATGTTAAGAAATATCAGATAAGGTGAATTCTTGCATTGATTGAATTTCAATAACCCTAAGCTTCAAGTTGTTCAATACAGACATTGGTGATTACCCACCAAAACTCTATCAACAATAAATAATGCATGATTTTGCAACCATGATAAAAAATAATCATTGAGGTTATGATGCTGTTCAGGGCTCTTATTTATTTTAGATAGCAATATTCATTACTTTTTTAGAATGTGTTCATACATATTGTTTTCTGATAGTTTTATTTTTTTGTAGGTATTCATGGAGAAGGCTCTACTTTTATATCCCTATATGGTTTGTTGTTTTGGGATATTATTTATGATGGTAATGTTCCTGATGTATTTATTAGTCCTTACCAAACTCATCCATTAGATCTTAATTCTGATGCCTTTTTTATTAATCGTGAAAAACAAATTATCAATCAACTGGAAATTTTGAAGGCTTCTTCCAATGAAGTAAGTAAAATCTAAGCATTTTTCTTATATAACGATCGTTATTAATATTTTACATATTAAAAATTACTGTAAAGATTTAAAATTGTATATTCATTTCTTAATGCTAGAATCTAAATCTCAAAAGTTGAAAATATTCTTGAAAGAAAGATTATTTTATGCAATTAATATCATAGATTGTATATTTTTTTGTTTTCAATTTTATATTCGTATTTCCCAAAAAGCCCTGTGAATTTTATAATTTTAACTTTATGAGCCTGACATCAACGTTTCAAGAAACTGCTCCTAGCAACGGCTCAAAAAGAAGACATTTTCTACTCCCTGACAGAAAAGAGGGTTATTTTCATCCCACTTATATGTTGAGGATTTTGCCATAATGAATCTTTTATTTGAGGGTGATAATACAAAGAAATGAAAGATTTTCATATTTTTGAATTATTAATAATTTTTTTATTGAAGTTGATTATTTTTAGATTTTACATATTAAATTATCATGTTAAATAATTAAACTTGTCACAAAAATGTATTTCTTTATTACATTTTTTTGATTAGTTTAATTATAAGCAACATATGAATCATTAATTTATGTCAAACATTTTCATTTTATGTTTTTCAACTTCAAAAATAAAATTTTATAATATCCCAATTTGTTAAATTGCAAGTAAAATAAATAATACAAATATATTTTAATACTTTTATTAATAAATAACTTTAAAAGTCAGAATTATTGAAGGAAGAAAATCAGTAAAACAGGTTTAAAAATTGATAGAAAATAACGAACTTTTTTGAATAATTTAATATATTTTGTTTATTTAGCTTCTTTATTGGTTTAAATATAGTTGTAAAAGTTCATTTTTAGCTCAGGAGGAAGTGTAAAAATGCTCTTGGAACGGGTTGTTACTAAATATTTTTTCATTGATTTAAATGATAATTAAACATTATTTATAGTGTAAATTTAGAAATTCATGATTTCTTAACAAATACATGATGAAATAGTTACAAAATTTTATTTTTGAAGAGTATTTTCTAGAAATGTTGAAGAATAAAAATAGAGATGAAATTAAAATATTGCAAAAAGTCCATGTGCAAAATAATCTTGACTAACAATAATATTATTTGAAAATATATTATCCAATTTTATTACAAATTGTTCTTGTTTTTCTAATCTATAGGAAATCTTTCTAATTGTTTTCCTGGAAAATTTTGCTGATTATTCCATTTAAACTAGAATTTTTTTTTTATAATGTGGTATTAAACATATTGTTTAAAGTTTAGAATTTTATTTTTTCAAAAAGTTATTTCACTTAAAATAGTGAAAATTATTGTTCAAGTATAGACTGCAACTAATGTGTTTTGATATTATATTGAGCAATATATATATATAATTATTAATATTAGAATAAGTAAACTTTATGTAATTCTGTGAGTTACAGTGGCTAAATTTCTTATATATATATAAATGGCAAAAATGTTTTGATTTAATTTCTTTTACTAATTTTTAATTAAAAAATCTTCATGTTGCAATTAATTCTTACAAAAAAGTCACCATTGCCTGATTTAAGAAATGGACACTTAAAGGGATTTTCAGATTTGAATCAAATTTTGAATTATTATTTCTTTTTTTTAAATGTTCTTTAATTGCTCAGATTGAATATTTAAAGAAAATACTTTCTCAGTAATATTTTAGAAGAGGAATGAGAACCTTATATTGATTGAATTACTGATAACAAAATCTTTTGTCACAAACTTAACCAAAGTTAAAGACTAAACTAAATATAAACTCATTGCTGTTGGCAATCACATTCATCAACGAAGTGAATTGAAATGTGAATTGCTATCCCATTTTTGATTATATTTCTGCTCACATCTCTAAATTTTTGTATTAAACGTTTTAACATTGATTTTTATATAAAGTAATCTTTGTTTCTTTTGCATGTGAATAATCTGATTCACAAACAAAATAATATTTAAGTATTGTTTGTTTTTGTTTCTTGTAATGATTTGAAAGAAATACAGTTTAGCAATGCAACCGAGACATCACATAGCAGTCTATGTTCCCTTTCTTGTAATTGTACTTTTGAGTCATTTCAGTAAGTCAATCAACTTTTGAGTCATTTCAATAAGATTAAGACAAGCAACACATTGAAGGTTTTTTTTAGAATGCTAGAGACAAGTTGAGTTCTTCCCATAGTTTGAGATTCCTAGATTTGACATTAATCAAGCCTTCAAGGAACTCATTCTTAATTCTCTTGCAAACTTCCTATAAATTTTTCTCATTGTTTTCAATACGGTGTATTGCGTAAAACGTTATTTAGTTTGTTTTGAAAAATTCTTTCTGTTTTGAACATTTTAAAAAGTTGATTTTTTCTTTCTCTTTATATTTTCTTTTATATATTTTTATATGAATGTTTTCAATTTATAGGAGCTAAAAGAAATTGTTAAAGTATCTTGGTTAAATAACCAAGGTAAAGCTTCTTTGGTTAAATGGGACCATTTTACAGATTTAGAACATATTCAGGTATTATGCAATTTGAGAAATAAAATGCATTAAGTTTCATAATAATAAATTATTGATTATGTGATTGATTATTGTTGATGACAATAAATTTGTTAATTCATGTATTGATTATTATCTTAAAAAAAAATTTTTTTTTGCATTTTTGTTTTGTTTTTTATACATGATACAATTTCTTAGTATTCAATGTTTATCGTATTCATAATAAATTACATTAATTTATTGCAATTTTTGATTTTATAAAATTTGTAGCAAATTAAAAATAAAAAGGTAATATAAAAATTGAAAAAGTATATAAAAATAAGTATTTATAAAAGGTAATACATAAATTGAAAAAATTTATTAAAAGTTGTACTTATTTTAGTACCTGTTTATTTTTTTATATTATTTTAATTTAATTTTCTTTCTTAATATTGCTTGATATTAAATTATAATTAAAACTTATAGGCTTTCTAAAATTCTTTAAAAAAACAAGTGCAGCATTTTTATTATTTTTATTAGTGTAAAATATTAATGAACTCTAATAAGTTTTTATTTATTTTGGATATTTTTGTCATTTTTGAAATGTGTATATTTATCTGCTTATATTAAATGTTAATGTAATAATATAAAGAGAAATAACATTATTTTTATTTTTGATTAAAAGTATCTGCCATGTTTTCATTTTTTTAAGTGCAGTAATTTTTTGTTTCTTAAAAAATCTCATGTATGTTGTGGTCTCCATAAAGGATATTTGTTAGATAAAAGTTTTCTCTAATTTAATTAATAACTCAAATATAAATCAGTTTTAATATTTTACTTTCTGTGGCAATTTTTTGGTAAATTTTCTTTTCTTTTTTGTAGCATCAATCGTTTTTATTTATTTAAATTGTTTTATATGTGATCCTATTTCATATGTGTATTTGTTCTGTCATCTACTTTCAAGATTTTAGAATGATAATGCTTAATAATAATGATATTTTAAGGGTTTAGTTTCCTGTCTGGGTAGTAATTTACTTAGTGGCATTTGTGAAAGATTAGCCAGAGATTTCAGATTCACTCGTAGTGGAGTACCTGATCTGGTTGTCTGGAACCCTGAAAGTTTACAAGTCAAAGTGAGGATATTTAAATATATGTTTTGAAATTGCACATATTTAATTATATTTTTTTATGTGATGGTTAATTAAAATGGCCCACTTCTTATTTTTGTATTGTTAAAATCTTTTAAAAATTAAATTAGAAATAATATTACATTTTTAAATGTTCAAAAAGTGTAATCTGTCTTTTTTCTTGAAAATACTTTATCAGTTCATGAAAATAGCACTACTTTAAATACAATTTAGAGTTTTAATCCTAAAATTTGAAGCTGTATTTGGTATCATCCATTAATTTTCAGAATATCAGCCCAAAATAAATCCAAATATAAACTGTGAAACTTCAATTTTACTAACCTTACTACCTCTTAAGTGTCAATATTTTTTTGGCATTCTATGTAGCAACTTTTAAAATTTTAAATGTCATGAAATGAATTAAAGACTTAAAGCTTATTTAATCATTATTAAGAAAATGCCTTTTATTTGTTAATTTTTCCCTCCTTATGCCTAGCTACTATTAGGATTTCTACCTTTCAGCACTATAATGGGCAAAAGTAATTTCAATTTATATAATAAGACAGTATTGGGTGTGCCATTGTTGCTTCAAAAGTGGTCATAATTTAGAAACGGGAACCAAGCAGTAGACCCAGGCTTGGCCTGCCACCTCTAAAGATATGATATCACTGAGATCTTTATTAATTAAAATTTGTAACTTATAAGAAGTATGATAAGAAAAAAGCAATGATTCTAAAGATTTTATTTTATATAATTTTTCAATGTTAATATTTTTTTTTTCATTTCTCAGAATTATGATTACAATGTGTGTAAGAGTCAAATTAGTGGTTAGTGGCAAGTCTTATTAGTAGTTTTAATCTTTTCTAAAAATAATAATTTTATTCTTATGTCTGAGTTTTTAATTTTTACAGCTGTTAGAATCCACATAGCTGATATTTCTAAATTTCTTTATACTTTAATATATAATGACATTTTCAATAGAAAATCAAATAAGGGTGCTTAAAAAATATAAATGTAGTAAATAAAAGCAATACAAAATCAATATAAATTTTTTTCAACCAGAATCAAAGTTTTGGAATAAATAAATCCTTGCTTTATATTTGTTAAGATCATTTTTGAAGGTGATTATCATATGTGATTGGATATTATTGACAATTCCTCCTAAATATATTTCATGAAATAACTGAGAGCATGTACTCATGATGCAAATGGTCTCTGAAAATAAATATTATGGAAATCAAGTTGATCAACTCTGTTTTATGTAATAATTTTTCATTTCATTAAATTTTCCCTTATTCAATAATAAAAAACTCTTAAATTTTTATCTCTGCATCTGTTTTACTTAAAAAAATATTATATGCTAGTATTAAATATTTTAGCTGCTAGCTAATTTTTTAAATAGATGTGCATATCTGATTTTTATTGCTATATTATCAAAATTTGTCACTTAACATTAGTAGCATTTGATTTATTTAAAAATAAGATATTTGATTAAAATTTTTTTACAGAAAATTTCTAAGTAGTATTTTGCATAAAATAAAAAATATCATTTTCTAAAATTTGATTATTTTTAATATTATTTCTATGAGATATTTTTTCTTTTTTTTCAAATTTTTCGATTTTAGATTGTAGAAGTGAAAGGACCCGGTGATAAACTGTCTTCAAAGCAAATTCTGTGGCTTGATTATCTCATAAAACTTGGTGCTGATGCAGAAGTCTGCTTAGTAGAAGGTAATTCATCAGCAAATTTTTATCTAAAGTCGTAAAAAAAAATGAATGGGGCTCAAATATTCACACATATTGTGGTGTCTTTTATTATTATTAATTTGTTTTATCTTTAATTGTATATTTTGATTCTTTTGAGTGCATATCATAAAACGTTAGCATTCAATTTATTACCAGATTCAGGAATGATTACTATGTTTTCAGAAATTTTACAATTCTTCCATGGCATAAAATGTATATTAAAATTCAAAAGTAATAATAGTGTGTGCAATTGAGAATAAAAGTGTGAAACAATCTATACACATGAGTAATCAATTTCTGTAGTTTCATTTTTTTTGGAAATATTTTTTTTTTATAAATATTGTCAAATGAGAGTGAAATTTATTCTTAAAATCGAATTTAATCAAATTCAGAAGAACTATAGAAAGATTGGGACTTCCTTTCAAAAATAAAATTTTAACAATGGAAATTCCCAAGACTTTACAACTATTTCATTTTTTTTTTTTAAATTTAAAACTTATTTTTTTACAGAAGGAGTAGTATACATTTTGTAAAGATTTATAATCTTTAATGCACTTTTACCATAGAAAAGTACATAAACGATTTGAAAATGATCTGGATAAATTAATTTTAATGTAGGAAAATTTAATTTTTAATAAATAAATTTAAAATCAAACAAATTGCTAAAAAAGTTTTCAGGAATTTGTTCAATTTGAATTGACACAATGAATTGATAATTCAGAAATTATTTGAAAATTTAAACTCATAATTATAAAATCTGGTATGTACTTACTGTACGCTTAAATCTACAACAAAATTTTATTTACCAAATACAAATTTAGAAAATATTTTCTTATTTAAAAAATGGAGAAAATGCTTTTGTTAAATAGAATTTGTTGATTAACAAATTGAATGTAGTAGCTAAATTACCATAGTAGATCTACTCCAAATTGCATTAAATATTAAGCAATTTTTCAATGTGATTATTATTAAAAAATATTTAAGTTTTTCTAAATCTCTCATAATTGCTTGAAAATGTGTTCTTTTTTAAAAATTTTTTGCAAAATTTACTTAATTGTACTTCTAAGCTCAGGTATTTTCATTTTAAATTTTTTTTAGTATTAAAATGTTGGTTCTTGTTATAATTTTTGTGTTTTTTTCCCTTTCATTGTTTCAAGCATTGATATGTTTGAAATGAACATTTATATTTTTTACTTTTAAAATATAAACCAATTATTTAAAATTAAAACTGGCTTGGAAAACCAATTTTAATTAGAGTATGCTTGCTTTTTATTTTGTGTTTAGGGTAGATTATATTTATTTGAACACAAAATTGTTTCATTCTTATATTAAAGTTTTAAATTTGTATTTCTTTCATAAATTAGTATGAAAAATTGGAGAAATTGTAAGATTTTCAAAAAATTAAATTATGCCAGGTTTGAAGATAAAGTTTGTTTGAACACAAAAGACAAGTTAATAAAAAAGTAGCTATTGAATATTATATCTCAAAACTGTTCATATTTATGTCTTTGTGTTGGGTTAAGTAATGAATCAAGTAATTTAAGTAAAATACAAACTTATTTTATTGTTTGAAATTAATATCAAATTGTATCTTGGTTTTAAAAATGTTTGTTTTTTGAACAATCTGTTCAGTTTTAAAACTGCATAAAAGGCTTTTGATCTTAATAAAAATAAAATGGATTTTTGTACGTTCTACTACCACATATATAAAATCGTTGTTTTTACAACCTCATAAATTTAAAGCATTTGTAAAGGAAATTTTTGGTGGTAGAAAATTTTTTTAAAAAAAAATATTGATTGTGGCTTAGCCTTTGAACTGATATCACATGAGGAAAAAGTGTCAGCATAACAATTATTAAAATATCTATTTAGTTTTATTGTTCATGGAGAAATGTCAGTTACATTTATATGGACAAAAGCAGGAGGAAATGTCATAATGAGTAAAAACTAAAAGCAGTGCTTAACAAAATTTATGATTAATGAAAAAAAAGTTGCTAGTGAAATTGAGATCAAAAATACATGTTTAAAAAGTGATATAAATGAGCCCAAAAAATCTATCATATGTTACTTGAAAATATGGAAGAAGCTGGAAGACAAATTAATTGCAGTGTAAAACATGTCTCGTTAAGAAGTAATCGACTATCAAAAATTCTACCTTCTTATTTGTTCATTTTTTGTTAAAAGTAAAAGTAAAATCTTTTTGAATTTTTTGACAAAAAGAAAACTATAGACAAAAATGAACATAATTATTTTTTAATAATTTTTCCTTTTGTTTCATTAAATAATGTTCAATCATGTTCAAAAAATAAACAATCATACAATTTAAGGCAATAATAATTGTATTATTTAGTTTTCATTTTTGTCATCTCAGTTTGTTTTTATATCTTGGTTTTAACTTATTATTTTTGTATGCCTTTTAAGTACAGATCAAATTGGCAGAAAATCATGCAAGTATGTTTAAAAACTAAACTGCACATTATTGTACACAATATTTAAGTAATGTTAAGAAATTTGATTACTTTAATGAAATAGCTTGCTTCTATCACAGATTCATTTAATGCATGTTGAAAAATAATCATTAAATTTTATGTGTGTTTTAAGCATTCATATGAGTTATTACAAATGCTTATTATTCAAATAATTGAAAAAATATGTGTCCTTAATTTCTTGATTAATTATTTGTTTAAAACTAATAACTAGAGAAATGTTTGTCCAACATAGGAATGCTGATAATTCCTGAAAAAAAGTTGGCATGTCTTTTTTAAAACTCTTGGGATAAATTTGCTGAGAATATGTTTGAGCTGGATTCTAGAAGTTGAATAGATTTTGTCATTTTAAATAATTGTCATGATAATTTGATACACATCTTAAATTTAAAAATTGTCTTTGAATTACAATTTTCTTTGTTTATATTAAATTTTCTTCTCTTAAAATTATATTAATGCTTAACATTTTTTAAAAAAATTGTCTTTTTTTTCTTTATAGCTGAGGCATCAAAGAAGATCAAGAAATAATGTTTATAATGTTTTGCATTTTATACTTATTTTTTAAAGAAATTATCTATGTTATTTTTAAAGAAATTACTAATAATTTATTTTCATACCATATAAAATAAATAATATATTACTACCCCAGTTACTTACTAAATTTCAACTTACATATTGGTTATCATCCAAACTTAAGCATTTTATTTTGGTACATTCAAATTATATTATGTTTTTAAGATAAAGATTTTGGTTTTATTAAAACAATTTTGAAATAAATTTAATAGTAAAATCTATATATTTTAATAATTCAAAGGTTTAAAAAAAAGATACAGCAGTTTAAACTGTGAGATTAAAAAAAAAAAGAAATGAATAGTTAAGACTCATAATCATCTATTTCCATTTCAAATATTTGAAATATATTTTGAAAACCACACATATATTGAATGTTGATTAAAACTTAATCTCTAAAATTCTTTACGAAATAAGTATTTAAGAAATTAGTAGAATCATAAATGTTACTTTGAGTGAGTGTGTGTCTCAACAGTTTTGAATTTAATTTTCTACCTATTTGTCACTTTGATAATTTACTTTTTGCTTTATATATATATATATATATATATATATAAAGTATCTAGTTTACCCTTCTGACAATGGTGCATGCTTCATTAAAGTGTTGTTAGTTTACTTCGAATTGAGGAATAAAAAACAGTTGAATAATGTAAAATCAATATCATTACAAGGAAGATTAAATGCATCACAATCAACTGTTTCAGCCACTTGTAGAAATTAGGAAAAGTTGGCAACTTAAGAATATAGGTACCTCTCTGGGGACGGAATAAAGATCGCATGCTCATTGCTTTAAGATTGCATTATAACAAGCAGTAACAAAATGGCTCATCTGTGACAATATTATCAATAAATACTTTGAGAAAGTTCTGTCATTTCTAGCTGCTTGAACATCTGTGAGAAAAAAAAAATTGTTGTGTATAAGTTCAGGTATATACATGTGTGTGCTGTATACTCCAGAAAAGATTATCCTTTCTGCTCTTTGCAAAACATAGTGAATGAAAAAATCTCTAGATTAAGACCTAATAAACTAATTTGTCAAAAATTATTTCCAAATCAATACAGCTACATTTAAGAAAAATGAAATTAACAGTGAAGAAATTTGGAGAAAGCTATAAATAATGCTGATAATATATTCATTAATTTATTATAATATTAATCTTATAATAAATTAATGAAAGCCAAGGAACTTGTATAGAAAGAAAGTTACCTTATGACTCTACTTAATATTTATAAAGAAATCCTAAATATTTTTCAGCTGGGAGAACTTATGATTATCTAAATATTGGTTAACCAAGATAATATTTTTTTTAAAAAAAATTCTATTCTAAAAAGGTCATCAGAAATGTGAAATTGAAATTCATCTTGTGAAAATATTCTTTATCACAAACTGTAAAGAATAATCTTAGCTAAGCTAGCAGCCAAGCATTTAGCACTCTGACCTTCAATTCAACATTTAATGGGATTAAATCTCATTTTAATCTTTAGCTTCAAATTTACTTAGACATATAGTGACCTGTCGGGCCTTTACAAATCCTCAACTTTACAGAACCTTGGCGAAAGAAGTAGAGTGCCAAAACTAGGTGGCATATAGTAAAATCTCGCATATCTACATAATTTGTGTTGAAATATGTCATTATAAATGAATTATTATAATATTAAAAATGCATATGGTTATGATTTTCTAAAACATTCTTATAAAAATATTTAAGATTATTGTTTAGATTTTGGTTTCAGTTTTATACATAACTCTATATTAATAATGTAAAGTATGATGTCTTTTATCACAGTCAAAATTATCGAATTTCAAAAAAATATAATTCATCTTTGTCTCTAAAGTACAGTATCGAAAATATTTCACTCTAAAATTAAACTTATGATATTTAACAATAGTATTTACTAAATTTTTTACTAGTTGCAATAGTTTGTTTACTGCTAACAGTCTGTTTTAAACTAATTTTTTTACCTTATTAAATGACATTAAATTTTTAATTATAATGTTTTCATAGCATTTCAATTTTGAATCTTATTATATTATGTACTGAATAAGTTTCTTTCAATAACATGTTTTTCATTCATAAATGTTAATATAAAATATTGTTAATCAGATCTTTTGACTTTCTAAAAAGAATCAAGTAGGAAAAAGTAGGACAAAAAAATACAAAATATCAAAAACATGCTTCACATTAATTTTTTTTTTCTTCAACTTAATACTAGAATATTGTTGATATTATTCTGCATTTCAAATTCTCAGAGTCCATTACATGAATAAAAACAATAACACTTAGTGAAATATATTTTGATATTGCTTATATATATATATATATATATATATATATATATATATATATATATATATATATCTCATTTTATTGAAAGCATTTTTCAAGCTGCAAAATTGCTTCTATCACATATTAGTGTCAGTGTTAAGGTAGACAAAGTTCCAAATATAAGTTAAGGAAACATAAACTTAAATTTATTTTCAATTCATGCTAAACATGAAAATTTGGAGCACCCATCTAAAATTGTAAGCAACAGAGAAATATTAATGACTAGAATGTAAATACCGAGTGACTATTTTTATGAAAATATCATATATAGTATTTAAAATTCATTTTAGCAATAAATAGTGATTTTAATACTGAAAGATAAATTGATTTTACTGAAAACAATGAATGTATTTTTATGTTATTTATTATTTAATAAATAACATAAAAATACATTCATTGTTTTCATCATTACTTTGTATTATGATTAAAAAAGTTTGAAAATTAATCACAAATAATATTTTTTTATTTGTAGGGCAAAAAAGCATATATACATATATATTCTCTGTTACAATGAAATTTTGTTGCAATGTTACACACAAATAAAACGTCAAAATATAAGGATTAAGCATATATAGATTACAATTTAATATTTAATGGATAATTTATTTATGTTTTTCTCAATGTTACTATTTAAATTTCTTTTACATTTTTTCCCTTAATCCATGAAGAAAGGGGATGTTGATCTGATGGTATTCTTGTATTAGACTAAGTTAAACCAGGATGACGCCTGGCTGTTAAGCTTGGTATAATTTCAAACAAATGAGCACTTAAAATTCTTCAAAATATAAGAATTTCTCTTTACAAAATAAAATAAATAAATAAAATAAAAAATAAATAAATAAAATTATAATAATAATCATGTGACAATTTAAATATTCTAATTTTAACATTAAATAATAAAATAGAAGTTCTTTTTATCATGGTTATTTAATTAAATTTAAATTTTAAAATATGAGTGTAAGTTATAACTAACAAAACTTTAATACATATACATTTTATCATTATTATAAGTATAATAACTTATGATATGTCTCTGTCGTCACACAACATATGTAAGGAGTTTCATTAAAGGGATAAGTAAATCATCATGATTTTAATAGAATTAGGCTTTAAAATATAAAAATTGATTCCACCTAACAAATAAAAAATATCTTAAAGTTATAGATTTCTAAATCCTTACAAATTAAAATATGGATAATTTACGAACCTGTTTTTAATTCAAAATACAAATTTGTCATATCATGCATTTAAATCTTTAACTTACTATTCGAATCATATAAGAATAACTTATCTTTTAGCATTTTTTCAAGCAATATTATTAATAACAATGATTGTAACTATGTTGACAGAGCTAAATTTTGCTAAATATTACCTTGTAAGAGAAATAATTAGACTTTAAATTTATGAATATTAAATTTAAAAAAATAAATGTATATTATTAATTAATGCAAAAAGGCAATTTCTTATCTTTCAAAGTACGAGCTCCAATTAATAAATTTTAATTTCACTAATATTTGTGGACATTTTTTCATGTGTCACTTATTGCTTTTTTTACTTAAGGAATTTGAGAATCTCAGAATGGTTGAAATTCATCTGTTTACATGGTAGAAATGGTTCTATCATTTTACATGGTAGAAATACACATGTAATAAATTGCATTAAAATCAGCTAAAAATTCTATATTTGATTCTTTTTAAAATGTTAAGATTTAAAGCAGAGTAAAATATTTAAAATCACCACGTAAAAACATCTTAAATATACGAAAATAAAAATAAAAAAAACTAAGTTTATCATATAATGTTTTACCACGCATAAACAGTTATACAACCTTTTTTAAGTAATATAATAAATGTATTATTAATGAATGTAAAATTGTATTTTAATTTTCATTTTAATTCACCAAATTAATTAGAATAGTACAAAAGTTAATTTCGGAAATTTTTTAAAAATAAAAAAAATAAGCAACAATTAATGTTAAGTAGCAGATATAATTATTGCATAGTAATATAATGAATCCGAAGATTAAAAATCATTACAATAGCTAAGTTTATATGAATATTTATTTGAACAATTAATATATTTAATGAGTTCTTCATTATGTATATAGTATGACATTATGATTTCTTATTAAATTGTCTTATAATAAAATGGATTTTATTAGACAATATTTTGTGCAATAAACAGTATAGTTTCCAAAAATTTAAGCTTGCAGGGATTTATTCAAAGCATCTCGCTGATTTTGAGAAGATTACAAATGGTGAGCTGTATTCGTGCTTTGCAAACGAAGAAACTGGGAAAATGTCAACACCCATTCCTTAGATAAGCATACATCAAAGAGAAAAATAACATATATGGTCAACAATGGCAAAATTTAAATCTAGCACTTTTCTCTTTAGAAAATAGCGATCTAACACTATTCCATAATAAATTCGTACACTTTAACAGCTCGCTGTAAATAACATCAGAAACGCGTGTGAGCCTTTTCGTAACATCCACAGCAGTCTGCTTTTCAAGAAAAACAGAGGAGGGTATTTACTCGTAAGGAAGAAATCAAAGAAAACTCCCAACAGACGTACATGCAGGAAATTAATGCAACTTCTGTTGTTCATTTGTTAGAATCGAATGGGTTTCCTCTTTGAGAAGTCTTACTATAGTTTGAGTAACATATTACTAGGATTTTGATTTCAAAATTATTTCGACGAATTCTGATTAGCTTTTCAAAACGAGCCGTAATATCAAAGGTTTCTTTGTATAATGCTTGTAGTGGTTTTTTTTACGGCGTCATTGCTTAAGAAAACATGAATACATTTATCCAGTTAGAGGATGCAGGAACAGGCTTTATATGTTGCATAACTTCTTTGAGGTTTTTCATGAATTCGGATCTATTATTTCATCACAGAATCGGGAAAAAAATCACTAGGTAGGCGAAGAGTTCTTCCATACACCAGCTCAGAAACTAGTGTTTATGTATTCCTTGATTACAGAATGAAAACTGAAAACAAAAGAAGGCAACTTCAAGTGGCATGTGCCATTAGTGCGACTTTTAGTGAATGACGTGCCCGTTCTATTATGCCAATGAAATTAGGATGATAATGTGCTGTACTTATGGGTCCCAAGACATGCAGATAGTTTATTGAAGAGGTGTGGCTCGAGTTGGCGTCACTGGTCTGTAGTTATGAGACCAGGAACACCAAAACTTGGTATTCTCTTTCTTACCAGTGTAGTAGAAATTGTTACAGCAATCATCTCTGTGATTGGATATGCTTCTTGCCTTCGAATAAAACGATCAATGGCCATAAGACAATAGGAATATCCTTGTGAAGAAGGGGATGATCTTACACACGATATTCAGATGAATATGCTGAAAGCGAGCTTCAAGAAATCTATATGATCCAGGATCGCTGACTGTATCATTGAAAGTTGATTTGGAAATGGATACTACACATGTCCATCTTTTACAGTTTTTACGCATAGATTTCTAAACAAATCTTTATGCAATAAAGTTTGTAGTAGGCACATACTCCAGGATGTGTAAGATTGTGCATGGAGAACAATTACTTTTGCTGGCGGAAAGGGGTACTGGAACACATGAACGAATCATACAAGTAGAAATATCACGATAAAGTTCTATAGATGAGCCAGTCATCCGCAATTTCTATAGATTAAGAAACTTATCTGGACCTGAGATCATTGTTGTCAATTCATTATCAATGTTTCATCTAATGACATCTCCTCATAATTAATAGCATTGAGAGCGACTATCGCAGCTGTGCGGGAAAAAGCATTAGCAGGAATATTAGCACCTGGAAGATATCTAATATCTATAGTGAATTGCGATTTGAAGTCTAGATGACGCAACTGTCACGGCCTAGTTTTATCTTGCTTTTGGTTAAAAGTGAAAGACATAGTTTTATGATCAGTGCTCATCCCTCAACGATATTTCCGAAGTATTTACTAGCGGTATAATCTGCGAGCCATTCTCGATCGAAAGCAAGCGTTATATTTGCTTTGAGTTGGAGTTAATTTTTAGGAAAAAATCCTAAAGGTTTGAAATCAATTTTGGTGATTTTATTAATGAGGCACCTAATCCAAAATCACTGGCATCGACCATTAAGGCTAGATCCGCATCGTGGGAAGAACATGCTAAATGGGTGACATCAGCTAACTACAATACTTTTAACATTTCTCAAATGCGTTAATAGAATCTGCTTCACAGAAATTTCTTGCTTATCATTTTCCTTAGAATTCTTAATGAACCTGTCACACAGCTTGAACCTGTATTGCGTGAGGTAGAAATTTTCAATAAATTTCAAAATTCCCAAAAAGTGTCTAAGGTCACAAAACGTAATTGATGGTTGATATCGACTTTTTTGGGTAGTGGGGAGATAACATCTTTTATTTTTAATTTATAAAATAATCTACAAAAGGGATTTCTTTGCAACCAAACATGTATTTACTGGCGTTGATAGTTAATCCCTGGAATAGAGTCGTTTTAGGTTTTCTCTAATGCTACCTCTAATGGCTTCTGTTATGGGTACCAGCGTCTGGCGATGCAATAAGAAAATCTTCTAAATATGCAAAGCAACTTTTTAAAACCTCGTGAATAAAATGCATCCAAGTTACATAAAAACGTTACATAAAAACGCAGCGTTACATAAAAACAAATTCGAACAACCCGAAATTTGTTATCGCCGTTTTATATCAATCATCCGGGTGAATTGGAATATAATGATACATTCTTTAGTTTTGTGAAAATGATCTTACTTTGCAGATTATCAGTAAAACTTGTTAAACGTGGAATTGATTACCATTCAGGTTTAGATTGCCTATTGAGAGAACGATAATCCCACAAGAATACCAAAAATCTTGTTTTTATTTTTAAGTGGTTGTTTTTTTCGTTATAGTTGAAATCATATGTATGTCACTTTATTTCACTTATAATTGGTCTGTGAGTTAAACAAATAATCGTTTTCACCAATAGTACTGAATATACTATTTTGTCCATCCATCAAAAACAAGTAAATTTGTCAGGGGTCTCTTTGTGACCCATGAATGCAACCTATTGTCAATAAAAAATTCTCTTGGAAGGCAATATATAGTTGTTGTTTAAATGATATACAACGCCCATTTGCAAAAAAATTTTTCGCTTTGGATTGTTAAATGTTATACTTCCGTTATTTCTATTCATATTGGATTGACGAAGTGTTTCCAATTTTTATCCGTAATCGATCTCGGATTCCTTTCAGTAATATCATGATAGGTAATTCTTTCCTGTTTCTGATCTAGAACTTGAGCTTTGTAGCAAGAAACGTGTTTTAAAGAGAAAAAATATTAGTTTGAAACTTTTATATTAAACTTTTCATGCAATGAATCTGTTTCTGAAAAGTTGAAAAATGTGTTTCTCTTCCAAAACTTTTTTTTCCTTTTGTGAGCTCAAAATAACGCATTTTGAAGTTCCATTTTTTTTTTTATTTATTTATTTGATACATGTTGTTATTCATATTTCTCATCACCGTTATTCTTTGAAATGAAAAAGTGGAATTTGCAGAAATAAAAATCTTGGTGCTTATTGATCTCGTGATCTGTATGTGTTATCAGATTTCTTCAGCTAACACTCTATTACTTTTTTTACTAGAAGGAGAATTCTAAATCACGTGGCACAGACATGAGTCCTTAACATGTACATGCATGTTTATGTGTGATTCTTCTTAATTGAGATTCACAAACATATTACACAATTTCAATTATTAATTTTTGATTTGTTAATTAACTCCCATAGTTTTGTATTTTATTGTAGAATAGTTTTCAATTATACTATAGATTACTGGAACAAACACCCATCTACACATGCACACATCACACAACCCGCACCAACTCATTTCAACATAAAATAATCCGTAATGTGCAACTTGGATTCTCTTGCAAGAAAAAAAACTCATTTTCATTGCCTTTTTATAGAAAGTCTCCGGACGAAGGTCACCAGAAAAGGAATTTTTCTTCACTTCTGAATGAAATGCGATTTTTTTACTCATTGTAATTGATTCCTCATTGTATATTTAATTTCTTTAGGAATAAATCATAATCAAAGAAAAATCACAAGGAAGAAAAGGAAATTACTATTATTTTTAAAGTCTTTTATT
This sequence comes from Latrodectus geometricus, assembly GCA_026290005.1. Lineage (NCBI taxonomy): Eukaryota > Metazoa > Arthropoda > Arachnida > Araneae > Theridiidae > Latrodectus > Latrodectus geometricus. The sequence continues at coordinate 349,445 of JAPDSC010084748.1, read as the reverse complement.
CACCATTTAAACCTATGAATAAGGAATCCTTTAATTATAAAAACAGCCTCTGTGTTTTTTAATCTCTTATGTAGTCTGTAAAATGTATGAGGTTAAAAATTAAAACTTGGAAAATTACGTATAACTTTCTGATTGAATGAACAAGTTTCTCACAAAGAAATTCTGCAACGGTATTATTTTTATTGAAACCAATGTTGTTTTGTGGAAATCTTGTATGAATTGGAATGATATTATGCATTTCAAAATGACTTTTTTTATGTTAGTAGCTTTCTAGAATATAGAAGGAGGACTAGTATATATATATATATA
>JAPDSC010084748.1:283344-330512 GCA_026290005.1 Latrodectus geometricus | reverse complement strand
ATATATATATATATATATATATATATATATATATATATAAACTTCAGGAAGAAAGAAAACAAATTTCACGGATAATATACTTTCACTAATTGCTTTTAGAAAAAGGAGCCTAAAATAGAAATTTGAAGCATACTACCAAACAAAAAAAGAAAAGTAAAATTAGAGTGTTTTTCTTTCATTCATCATAGTTCTTCACGCCTTTCAGATTTAGGCAAATGTTATGATTAAATTATTTTTGCTTAAGGCAAACTGATAGTCTTGTTACTCGTAAGCAGGAATTTTTTCATGAAAAGCGTGTAGTATTTCATTTTCATGGTGGTCTCCCAAATGGCAAAATCCGACAAGAGTAAAGTGCTGTTGAGAAAAACACCAAAATTTTTATATTTAATTTTTCACTGTAGTTATAAATAGAAAATACCAGAATAGTTGTCGAGGGTAGCGAAACGAACGGATAAAAATTACTTTTTGTATTTGGATTTATCAAAATACGTAAATTCAATTTCTAAAACTAACACAAAAGTGAATGATTAAGATAGTTTTGTGATTTTAAAATTAATGACATTTTAGTAGTGTAAATATTAGGACGCGTGATATGTGTGAAAAAATTAATTCGACTCTCACTTTTTACGATTTTTGATTGTGATAAAATTCCTTACTTTTTAAGATAAGAAAGCAGATCTTATCAAGAAAGGCTTTGATGAAACTGTTTATTTTCAATGATTATGAAATGACACGAGTTGATGCTAAAAAAGATTTATGTGTTAGTCATATACACATTGTGTAAATTATTAGCATTAGATTTGTATTTCTATAGTCACTTGCTAATAATATATACTTTAATATATTGAATGAAATTTAGTTCTAAATTTAAAGAAAAACTTTCTCATAGTAATATGTAAAATTGCTTCAATATATTTGTGTTATTTCATAAATTTAAATTTCCGTAAAAATTGCTTTAAAAAAATTACTTTTCACTTTTGGCACAAAAAGTTAAATGTTTTGGATGATTTTCAATTTTGGTGGGACCAAGTTATTGTTTGCAACATAATAGAGCATGATTAGCAAATAGTGAAACACCTTTTCTAATTTGGGAGACAGTAACACATTAATATAAGGCGACTTTATTTTTCTTGGTGCTTATGGGAATAGTCACGAAAATAAAAAAGAATCGCACGAGTAATAATAATTTTAAAAAGTTTTGTGAATAGAGAAAATTGGAAAGCAATAAATTTGAGGGAAATTTAGTATGTTAAATAAACAGATTTGAATTAAATTTTTATGATGTGCGAGGCGTCAAAAGAAGCCCATTAAGTCTTTTACACTTACAGCACAACCATACATATTAGTTATCTTGAATATCTTTTGTTATTGTAGTAGGAAATACACGTAATTACTCTCGATTAAAAAAAAAAAAGTTTTGCTCTGAATTTGGAAGTATGCATGGAATTACAAAATTTAAGACCTGTCAGTATAATGTTGTTAAAATATATTATATGACTGAAGCAAGTTTTTCTTTTAAAATAATAAGCAGTGGAAACTTCATTTACTGTTGATGAAAGAGAAAAACAATGCTTATTATGATGCGTAGAAACGAACCGAGATGGTACCATTGAACTAAAACATCAAATGAATCAAAGAACGTTTAGATTTGAGTCTCAAACGACAGTGCCAAGTGAATCAAAATATTGTTTCTAAAGAGAAAATACAATTAAACGTGCAAGGGCTCCGAACCATGGATGTACGAGGATATTACAGGAGGTCATTAGACTGGATAGTTTTAGATTTTTTATGTTGTTCAATAAAGTTTTTTTTATTTATATAAAGTTTAACTATAAAGGTTTTATTATAATGCCCGGCTGACATAAGATTTCCACCTTTCAGCACTACAAGGGAAGGGATTGATGGCAACTTATATAGGGGAGGCTTCAATGATTGGGGGGGGCATCGTTGCCCCTAAAGTAGGAGAGCCTATGTAATTTAAAAGCAAGAACTAAGAGAAGACCCTCACACTTGGCCTACCAACCCAAGAGGTATCATTTCTCATGGAGAACTTTGCAACTACGACATGCTTAACGTGACCCAGCGACCATTAGCGAACATAACGAATCTTTGTTTGAGTCGGGATTCGAATTCACTACCTACCGAACGCCTAATGAATAAATCACTACTAATGAAAACGAACGCAACAATCCACCAGACCACCACCTTTGTTCAATAAAGAAAAAGTGTGACTAATTCTAATAATTCTGTTTTCAATCTTCCGAAATAAATGATGAAAAACTAAATGCTACTTATATCAACTTGCTATAAAATAGTAGATGATAGTTTTACCTTGCTCTTAATCGTCACTTAAAATGTCATAAAAGTAATTAACCAATAGCGGTAAAGTTTTTGGAGAAATAAAATAGCAGGCTCTAATGAATTTAATAAGACTATACGCCAATATTATCTACCGAAAATTCGGATTCGATCCGTTGAGCAATGAAAGATGGATATTGCATTTCTATTTTGTACAAGCACATCTATCGGGTTGGATGCTTGAGAGTATTCTAGGTTTCTTATCTTGCGGCGTGCGAATAGACAAAATAGAACATTATCAATGAAAGGAAATTTACACGTTGAAAGTTAAAATGCCTTATGACAAGGTTAATCCATCAATACATTGCGGGACTCTAGATCAAGTGTAAATTTGATCATTTTCCGCAACTTAAAATTATGAAGAGTTCTTTCCAATTATGCCTATCTTCCACTGTGTAACTCTAGTGTGGGGGGTAAATATATAAATTATTTCACATACTTATAAATTTTTTGACGATAGATTGCTGAATTACTTTTAGCATCAGTAAATAAAAATATTAATGTTTATAAAATTTAAATCATTACAGTAATTACAGTATTTAATTAAATCAATAATTTTTGCAATTTTATTTTTGGTTTTTATTTATATCAGTTTCTTTACTTTAGATTGCCATTTTTTTTCAAGAAATATATATTGTGTTAAATCTTTATTCTAATTGGCAAAGCTTACAAATTTTATATTTGCAGGAAGAACATTAAATATAAAGTAAATGAAAGATTATTCTTATTTTTATTTGGTATCTTCGTTCTTATTCGTTTACATTAAATAAACGAAATGTTCGAAAATGAGATAAAAAAAAGTTTCGAAGAATTCAAATTCAGATTTAAGATGCATTCTATCCTTGATATTTTACATTTTTAATACAAGGAAAATAAAGAGTTTTTGCATTTAGATTTATTCACAATTGAAATGGCAAAGCAAGTACAAAATATACGTCGATCCGAATGCGCTCATATATTCTACGTTGTCTTAAGAATAAATTTTAAAGACATAATTTTATTTTTCTGCGTCGTTATCTCATACAAATAACGCAAAGAAAGAGTATCCCAGAGTTATTTAAGCATACATTTTTTCGCCATCAGTTTTCACTTTTCTTATCAAATCAATCAATGCGAGCTCACCAGTTTACACGCGATAATAGAACAAAGTTTCAATTCATGACTATCTTCTTTGTTTCTAATATCCGCCGACAGACGGCGGGCTATTATAATTCATTCATTTTGTCGTCTGCTCTTCCGCTTCTGAAACAAGAACTCCTGTCCTACTGTGAGATACGATGCGCGGGATGCCTGTTTTCTTGGCAGTTATTCGCGAAACTTTGCTCTTATTCGGTTGCCTTTGAGATCGTTTGCTAACTTAATGTTCGACTGGTAGTTTTTATTTCTGAACATAAAAAGGAATATATAAAAAGAAAACTCTTTATTTGTGAGTCTTTTAAAGTATAAAAAATATTCCTAGTGTTGAACGGAAGAAAACATTCATGTAGGTGAGTTGAATAACGTCTTTTAAAATGTTGCGACATTTTTAATTTAAAGATCCTCTAAGATTTTTGGATCCATTTACTTTCATGTTATTTAGTGCCAACAAAATTTCTCATTTAATATTTTATATTCATCAATTTTAGTATGACAATTAATTAATATTTTTGATATATCAATCCATTAAATTTAATCAAATTTTACTGAACATACAATTCATGAAATTATATCAATAAATTTTTCATAAAACTTTTGTCATTTTAAACGTTTGGTGTTTTTAGTTATTTCTAAATTAAATGTGGAAATTAAATGAAATGTACAAATGCATAAATTCAAATAATAAACCAAATACTTGTGTAATGATGAATGAATAAATTACTATCAAAACTCTCTATTATTATTCTATTAAAATCAAAACTTTTGTTTTCAAAAAAGTTTGTTTTATAAAATTATATCCGGATACAAGTAAAAATTCATGAAATTGGAAACGGGGTTGTATTTGTATCATCTACATTTAACTATCGCTGAAGATAACAATACATCTGACATGACATGGCAAATTATATTTACCATTTTATGTGTTACTATTTTAGATAATACATATATAAACTGAACTGAATAAATAAATCCATGGTGGTAAAAATTGATTATTAAATGTACATAGATTAAAGATAATTATTTATGTAATCGATGAATTTTATTTCTATTAAGAGAATTTTATCGGCAAAATGCTTGTTAATACCCTCTTATTAAAATATTACTAAAATCAATAATAGTATCCCATGATACTGTTGGAATAGGAAAAGATCGATCATTATATTTTTATATATGAAATTGTTCTTATTTTCAGGAATTAGTCGAATCTGAACCACGATTCTAAGATGCATTTTATAAAATATCGGAACATACATGTAAGATTTGTTTTGATTTTGAATCTACGATTATATTTGTGTTAACATGTGTTGATTTGACCGGAATTTGAACTGGATTCCAGGTCATCCATCATGGTATAGATTCCAAATCCGAGTTTTCTTCGTTGTGCCAAGGAAATGCGGTCAACTACCTTTAAAATGTTATCCTGGAATTGCAATTTACACTGTGAATATTAAAATGCCTTACAACAGCGTTAAGTTGTTAGGTTGCCCACTAATAATCAAAAACTCAGTGGTATGACAGCTTTTAGTGGGACAAGGCCTACAGAGCCCATACTATTTTCATGACCAAGGACCCTGGGGTGCGAAACAAATGTCCCGGTTAGGTAGTCAGCCTAACGCGAAATTAGTATTTAGTTCCCAAGCATGCTTGGTACTCAGTTTTATCAACCCACTGAAGGGACGAAATGCTGATCTGAGCACAGCCCAAAGATAGCAGCTTGTCCTCTTAGGACCTTGCTTCACAAAACCCAACCAACCAACCAACCAACAGCCCAAAGATAAATCCTCGGACCTGTGCCTTGAAAATGCGAAGCGATACCACTATACGTCACTGGGCTTCAGTTGCCCACAACACGATATCAAAATTATCGTATATTTTTTTGGTATTGCAAAAAAATAAAATAAATAAAAAAATAATTAAAAAAAAAATAAATAAAAAAAAAAGTTTATAATAAAATTCAGAGCATATTTCCATAATTGTAATAGTATTTATTCATCATAACATCTAACAAATAAATACCACTTAATAAGCAATTTGAATTCTTCTTATATATGAGAAATGCTATAAGAATCTTATATAACACGCCGAACTGTCATCTGAATGATTAACACATTTTCGTCTGCTCTTATTAGTCAATGTGTTCGATTACCACCTGCGGGCTGGATGCTTATAGAGATCTGAAATTTACTTTAGATTTTATGTCTCAGTCAAATCAACCCACGTGTGCGAAAGCTAGAACCGCAGTGTGATAAATAAACGGAATCTTTTTTACAACCATTTTTTAAAGGCATTCATTCTAATATAATAATAATAAAAAGAATATTGTTGTTGTCGTCGTCGTGTGCCAGCCAGGCTGGCAATATGGGTTGCGCTGCTCCACTTTTCCAGCTGAACCATATTTGGTGTGGAGCCCGACTTCTCAGTACACACATGCCATAGGTACCCGTTTATAGGGTAGGCAACCATTCACACACAAAGAAAGGACAAAGACAAGAAAGAGAGAGAGTGAAAGTACATCCATGCCCGAGCCAGGATTCAAACCCAGGTCCCACCCATCTGTAAGTCAGGTACGCTAACCACTAGACAGGTTGGGCGGCAAAAAAATAATATAATTTAATTATTATAAAAAATAAATTTAATTACAAATATAAGTTTTAAATTATTTAAGTAATTAATAATTTCTGTTATCAATACTATATGCATATAATAAGATATCAGTTATGAAATAATATTAATTCGACTATGAAATAAATTAAAGGAAATACAGTAATCCGCTTTTTTGTATTTTCTTAAAATTTGATAATTTAAACTGTTAAAATCATTTAAATATCTATTATGCGATATATATTCTCTAGAATATAACGACAACACAACTGTTTTCCAGATTTTTGTTTACAAGCATTTAAGAAATAGCCACGTTGGCCTTGTAATTAAAACTATTCCACTTCCCAAAATCACTTATTCGAATAGCGATTAATTTAAACTCGTCAATGAGTTTAGATAGCGTAGGTGGGAAAAAAAAAGAAAAAAAAAATTGTTTTTAGGGAGTGCCTATACCATTTTTATAAGTTCTGTGTTTAGGTTTCATATGACTATTTTTAATTTCTGGGAATGACAAGAAAATTAAGTATAAAGAATTAAAAAAAAGAGTTAAGTAAATATTCGGATTTTTCAGCTCTTTCGAATAGTGTTTTGAAAATGAGATTTGAAACCTAAGTAAGAATTTTGAAACCTGATATTATTTTTATTAACATCATAGTATTTTCAGTACTGATAACCACAGTAGTTTTATCTACAGTAAGTTGGCTGTGCCCTTGGCGATATTTCCTTGACAAGGTCGCCAATCTTCATTATTTATAAAATGAAGACAAAAACAGTCAGATTCAAACGCATATAAAATAGCAAGGATTTCTATCTATTGAAGATCAAAGTTGATCTTATCTAGTATCAATAAATTTTATATCGCCAAAGCGAAGTTATTGGTGAAATTTCGTAAGTAATATATTTCTACTCTCACACATCTAATTTTATTTGAAAATTTCTAGTAAATTTTTTTTTTACATTTTTATTTTTGAATATTATTGTAGTTCTTAAAATAGTATTAATCACTCGTAAAATAAAGATTGCTTGCTAGGATTTTTGAAAATGTGACTTTTGTTGCCAGTAACTGAAATTTAATTAATTATTAATAAAATAATTAAGATCTCACTAGAATTCAATCTAAAAAAAAAATGCAAAGTGTACTTTTTGAAGAGTGATGCAATGATGCATGTCCTGATTACACACTGAATAGAGCCATTGAGGTGATGTCATTTAAATTTTACCAGAACAATTAAGAACTACCTTAATTGGAATATTATGAGTTTTTTTAAACATCAGAGACATATAAAGCAATGCTAATGAAACTCCTGCTTTAATGATAATGGACTAAATGTCAGGCTAACTATCAAAGTGCTAAGCATACATTTTCATATAATATAAATTTTCTTAAATGTATTCTCATTTCAGTTAGAAATATTTGTAAATGAATTTACATAATTCCAAAAAGATTTTAATAAAAGAGTCCATAAACCCATTATTTGCTTATGTCAGGTGACATAATCAAACAAGAAAATTAAAAGGTCCCTTACCAAATATGAACGTATTAAATTATTCCTGTTATAATTATTTCCATGCAAATATGTAAGTTAAATATTTCATATTAGGTCAACTGAAAATAATGTATCGTATTTTCTACTATATTTCCGTTATGTAAGAGAAAGTTTATATTAGGATTAGATAAAAATTTTAATTTTCTACTTTTATTCTTGGAACTACAACGACATAATGTTACTAATCTTCTTCGTAAACATGAAATATCAAAATGAACATCAAAAATTATTCTTTTTTTCAAGTAGTAACCTACTGTTGAGAAACTTACCATTCAAAAAGAAATCCAAGTCACTGGTGAAAAACAGATGATTGTTGATTTTTTTCTGTTTGATAACACTAAGTGGGTGCTTGGGAATTTTTCAGGGATTTTTCTCTTGCGATGTTGAAGTATTGTTCAATATTCGTGAGAAATTTTATGTACAGGAAAGAAGGCTTTATGTGTAACCAAAAAATTTCGTGAGATTTAAGTTTTTGTTTTATACAAGTACTTAATTTCTTTTTGTACTTTTAATTCAAGTCCTACGTATATATAGAAAATAAATGAGAAATATGAGGAAAATATTTAGAAAATAGTTTATTATAACATACGATCTTTCAATTCGTATTGTTAATATGTATTAAGATCAAAAACTTATTGTGTTTAAAGGATGATTTTTTTTAATACAAATTATTAATCAGATGTGTTTTATGTGTATGATGCGTATTATGTGTATGATAAAGAGGACCATTTCTTTTGACTCCAAATTTGCTGGTAAGAACTCAACACAAATGATGTAACTTAACTTTTCTGTGGAAGTTTTTGTTTGCATTGAAATTGACTACACAACGGAAAATTTATGCGAAAGATATTTTTAGCATGTCACTCCGTGCACTGTTCGCTTACTGTTCAGAAGATTTTTAATACAAAGTATCTTTTCTAATAAATCCATGAATTTGTCATAAAGTTTAAAAGAAATTATTTTTCAGAATTATATATATATATTGTTTTTATTGACAAAGAATATAATCATAATTTTATTAAATAACCGAAAATACAAACTCATTTACATTTATAAATAATTTTACTGTAAAATAAATATATTCTCATGAAAATATTCTTTTCACAGGAGAATATATAAATAAGTTTACGTAAATGATATTTATTAGATACTTCATTTATTAGATAGAGATAAATAATTTTTTATCTCCAAATAGCAATTTTGTGTATCATATATCTAATAAATTTTTATGATAATTATTAATCTCTATTGTAAATAGAGAGATGAAATAATGATATATATTAGAGTTAATTGCTTGAATTATAATAAGCACGTATTAAATTAATTTTTAACTGGGGTAAATGACACCGCTTTTTATATTAGTTCAGATTAATTCATGTAAATTGCTTGATGTGAATAACTCACATAATAAAATATTTATTTTATACATATGTAATTCACACCAACCAGTTTGTTAGAATTAGTTATAAACATAAAGTATACTGTTCAAAATATATCTAATAAATTTTTTATTTGGAAATAAAATGATTTACGCATATCTTTTTGTATCTAGTTCTCGTTGAGTAAAGCAAATTGATTGATGTGAGTTACACATTAATAATATTTAAATCTTAGACGTGTGATTCATAAATTTATTTGCATAGTTATTAAATAAACGAAAATTTCAAGCAAAAGCTTTCTTCTAATGTGGAAAACATTAGAAGAAAGCTTTTGCTTGAAATTATTGCTTTGACTTTTCTTTGATGTTTTTGAGTCAAAATAAAAGGGCTTAAGAAATAATATGTTCAAATAAATTTTGACCAAAATTTAAAGAGAAGAAAAGTTGCACAAGAAAATTTCTTGCTTAATAATTTCAGCGTAGAATTCAATTAAGATAAGAATGTGAAACGAATAGAGATTAAACTAATTCCTCTTCATTTAAAGAGTATTCCTGTACATTCTTTTCCTTTTTAAAATTTTAATAATTTTAAGTATAACATAAATAAAAATAAGGTAATTTCTTTTTTTCTTAAATTTAATACCAGCAGAAAATGTTAAACATTTTCAGAGAAAATTTAACATTTTAAATGAATTTACATAATTATATATACATATATAGCTCATTCTAGTTCACGAGGGCTAATTTTTTTCTATTGTACGCAACTTTAAGCAGATTAAAAACTATATGTTACAAACAACCCATTTAACTTAAGAATCAAACCCACAAAATATTGAATTGAATATTAGAGTAAGAAAATTTTGAAGTGTTAAAAGTAAATTTCATGAATGAGTATTAGACTAAATTTTAGATAATTTTTGAACAAATTCCTTATGGTATCTTATATCTTATTCTTTATATTTAAAATTCTAGTTTAAATGATTCACTATTATTTGTTCTTTTTACATTTTGTAAAATTTAAGTACAGCATTACATGCAAAGATATTGGTTGTAATTTTACATTTGTAAGTTGCAGTAATTAATAATAATTGATATACAGTTATATATTTCTGTTATTATAAAATAAAATAATTAATATAATTATTTTATAAATATTTGGTATTTAACATCAGAATCAATGTTAGATGTTTCCGAAAGTAGAAATTCTTTTTCCTACATTAGCTTTCGATACGCTAGGGCTAACTAGCAGAAATTATCCAACAGAACTTTGATTAATACTCGTTTAATTAAGAAAGTTGTTTATCATACTTCTAGTATTATAATTTGAATCCCCAAGATAACTAATTTCTAAAATTAAAATTTCTTATGATGCTTTTTGTAATATATTATGTATACAGAGGCTTAAAGAACAGAAACTATTGAGCTATATAAGAATCTTAAAGTTACTAATATTGTGTACTATGCTCTATGTAACTGTTGTTATATTAAACTCTGTTGTTGTTTCTGATCTCGTATGGTGTATCCTTTGTTTCATCAGATCCACAACCCCTTCAATCCTCAGAAAATCAACAAACAGCAGTGTGGGTTCACAAAGAAAACTTCCCTAATAAATTCCAGACACAAAAGAAGGTGTTAGGGACTAGCATGGTAGACACCGCATTTACAACAGGCAAGATAGTCCTTAGATTTGCCACCAAATTTAAAGCCATGAAGATGGCCTCTAACTCAAAGCAAACGTAGAATATGTAATCTAGTCAGCTTTAAAACCCTTGAAAATGATGAAACCATCGGAACCAACACCAAAGTACCAATCATGAGTTGGTGGAATGCTCCAGATAGTCCGGACTTCCTTTTTTTCGAATAAAATGCAACTTATTGTAGACAAAAGCAGCACCAGTTGGAGAAAGACTAGTCGCACCCCTTATAATGAGAGCATGCACCCTCTCATTTCACGAATATCGACGTGAGAGGGGATCCATTGAAAATGTATGGAGTGGGTGCAAGAAAGTTGCACGCGCAGATGAAGAATGAATATCCTGGCCATATCACCTACATGTGAGCACGCATCCAAGTACTGGATAACGCTGTGACTGTCCGTGACAATCCAGACATCACCAACTGAAGCATCATTCCGGATAGCAATTATACCGACCTCAATAGCGAGCATCTCAGAGCGAAAAGCTGAGCAATAATTTGGGTTTCTAAATTTCTTCCTCCAGATACACTGGATATACTAAGCTTGTATATGGCTAACTAGCAAAAATATATTGAAAATAATTTTTTTAAATAAATAAAAATTGTACTCTACGTTTTTGCTGTTATGTTATTCAATTATAAGGCTAAATAGCATTTATTATTCGCAACAACATTTTGAAGAAGAGTCCTATTTTAGGTTATAAGCAAAATTGTATGTATTATGCTCTCTGTTTAAATAGGGAAATGTCGGCTGATAATATATAATGTTTTGGAATTTTTGAAAATTTCAAAGTAAATGAAATCGATTAAAAAATTAAATATAGTAAATTATTAAGCTGGTGGGTAAAATATTATGAAAATTTGAATATCCTTGAAGAATTACAAAGAGAAGTTTATTTTTCGTTATTTCTGCAAAGATGCGTTTTCTGAAGATATCTTAATGATACACTTTAGAGCATGGGTCACCAAAGTGGTCTATATAGACCCCTAGGGGTCTATTTAACAACAGTAGGGGTCTATCTGACCCAAGGGGTTGAATGGGGGTCTATTGGGACTCGAAGGAAAAACAGTTCTTAATACCAAATCACACATATCTAACTGCGTACGTAAAAATTTATAATATTTTTATAATTGACTTAATATTATATTCTTTATAGAAAATAAAATAACAAATCAGAAAACAATCTGCCCCTTTTTTCCTTGGCGTTTCCAAGTTCGTATATGATTGAAGCCGGTTTCAGTCACATTAATTTAATTTTAATTAAAAACAGAAATAAATTAAATGTGGAGCTACGAGGGGATTTACGGTTAAAATTGACTAATTTCAAACCCAATATAGCGAACCTTGCCAAGAAACACCAGGCACACTCATCTCATTAAGAAGTTAAAAATCTGTAGCTACTTACTGTTTCTGATTTATTAAATATTTAGACTAATATATAGTTTTATTTTAATTATTTAAAAATTACCTTTGTGGGGGTCTATGAAGATTTCAAAAAATTATATAGGGGCCGATGATCAAAAAAGTTTGGCGATCCCTGCTTTAGAGTAACAATTTAGAAAAAGTAAATATCAGATAATGTCTATGTTATTTTTATCACAAAACATTTACTAGAAAGAAACAAGAACGAGAATTCCAATATTTTTAGAATTTGAAATAACCGTCTCAAAATGTAATTTTTAAATATTGAAACATGAGGTTTACCAGTAGAAATAGGCATTCAATATGTACGATAAATTTTGTATGATTATTGTTTAGTTTTGAATATAGTTAGAACTGCAATAGAAGTTTAAATATTAATAAATATTATGATTTGGAATCACAAAAAGAGAAAATCTTCTTTCAGCTAATATGATATCTTTTCCATCCTTTAAAAACATCAGTCTTACAACTATTAATCAATATTTTTATTTAACATTATCCTGATTGTGAAATGGAAAGTATATATCCATATATACGCTGAAATGTAATATTTAAAAAAAATATCAAATTTAGATTCTGCTATACATATCTTACATATGATACACTTCATTTCCACTGACGTGGAAGATAAACTTAGGGATATTCCTCGTCATTCCTGTTTAGCAAGTAAAAACATAACACTTTCCCTTGGGGGATGAACATAATGAAATGATGTCAATACTATAATACATATTCATTAAGATGAAAGCCTGCAATTAACATAACGTATCGTTTGCCTTGAGTAACTCAACAGGTCTTTCTGACGATTAGCGATTCTTCCTTTGCCCAACAGCTCCTCTGAATTTATGTTGCATACCAAGTGTTTGCCAAAGGAAAACAAGATAGTTCGAAGAATTAAAATACTTCGTATTCTGAAAGATAATTCTTCTTTAGTGCTAATTTTAATATTTTTAAAATAAAACATTATGATTAATGCTTAGATGTAGACGCGCCCAAAATTTATGCCATTTTAGAATTTTTTTTTTCTAATGGCGGGCATCTTTGAGCAAGTAAATAACATTAGCCCATTTGTCGCAACAAAGCCAGAAACTGCTACTCATTTTATCGTTGCCCGGTGGGCACCTATTAACCAAGTCATGGAGGTACGAGTAGCATCGCCCACGCCACACCACCACAAACCGTTTATAGGGCGTGCCACATTCATCCATCATCTGAGGAACGGACAAGAAACACAGAGAGCGAGAAAGAACATCCATGCCCGAACCGAGATTTGTACCCAGGTCCTCCCCATCCGTAGTCAGATACGCTAACCACTAGACAGGTAGGGCGGCCTAAGGAATAGAGAATATGGCTTTGTAAATTTAATTTACTGAGCTTTTTATAAACACATTCAAATCGTTTCATTAATATTTTTATTTAATATTTGCGTATTCATGATATGAACTATTCGATACCACATATTGGATTACTTAACGAACGAAAAATTTTGAATATCATTGAAACATTCGAGGCATCTTTTGCCTTCTCGGTAGAATTTACATAAATAGTGGGCTGCATTCAGTGTCGCAATGAAGAAAACAAAGAAAGCTCTAAAAATCTTATGTTGTTCAATAGCGTGTGAGATGATACTCTGAATTATTTTATACTCCAAAAAGCGTGATTTTACTATTAAGTTTCGGGGAATTATGTGGTATGGGTATATATGTGTGATATATAAGCATATACATATTATAAAAAAGTGTAGAAGAACGATGATAAAAAGTACTGAAGTGCATAATTATTTAATTTCAAACTTTTTATATTATTGAATTAAACTATGTTTCCACAAAAATGTTACGTTTATGAATTTTCATTACATAATTTAACTTTTAAAAAATAGTTTAAAAGGTAAAAAAACATTTAAATTTCTTAATATCCAATGAAAAATTTATTTTTGCAAGGATTTTTCTTAAATTGAGAGCCACGGTTGATTATCAAGAGAGGAGAAATTTTAAAAACTCCCAAGTAATTACCCCTCACCCCGAATGATACAGAAAACAGAACACAGCTCTCATTGTTGCTGGAGTTGAGTCTGGGACCATTTATTTAGAACTCCTACCTCATTTGATACCGGTTAGTGAATTGTCTAACATTTGACAGCTCTTGTACGTTCTAAAGCCCACTCGAAAGACCTTTTTTAAGCAGTGCACTACATTCATACATCGCGAGTGAAAAAGATGGGAAACTCTCAAGTCAATATCATAAAAGTACATGCATAGGAAAAATATTATAAATATAACGTATTTCTCTCCCTGTTGAATAAGCAGAATTGTCAAATTGACCTGTCAAGTTGATAGCTTATTGGTTAACATTGTGGTGTGGTGTTCAGTCTCACAGTTTATTACATTTCAAACTCGGGCATAAATGTTTGCAATACTTTGAAGTCCATTTTACTTTAAAACTTCTTTTCACGAATTAACTCTTGTGTAAAAAAAATTAATCATATAATGACACAAACAAACTGAACTAAACTCACTTTTGAAAAGTAGCTAAGACCGAAATTGGAACTTTAAGCCACGAAATGCTCCATATTAATGCTTGGTCACGGTATATCCTTATACCATTTTGAAGTTTTGAAATATATTTTTTATTTTGAAGTAGATCCCTTTATTACTTGAGACATCTAGACATCGAGAAACAGGTTTAAAGTTGACGGGGTCATGTATATTCAATATGTGATCAAAATTGCTATAATAAAGTATTTTTAACTCGTCTAATTATCTATTAATTTTTTTAATATTAAGATAAATTTTTATTTTATTCGATACAGAATAATTTTTAGTTATTCTAAGGTAATAAATAAAAAAACTACAGAAATAATATCCCACTTTCTCTAAAAAGGAAAAAATAATATTCTTGTATATTTTTATTGAAAAGATGTCAAAACTGTGAATTATATTAATGAATAAAACAGCTGAAAATTTTTTAGTTCTAGTTCTTCACGCAATAAAATTAACATTCATACCTATTTTATAGTAATCGAAGCTGTTTTAAATTAATAAATAAAACATTGAAGAAACAATCCAGTTGAATCTCCGTAAAACTAACATTATTGCATATTTTAAAGCATAAAGTTAGTTTTCAAAATAATTTTCAATTCTTCTATATTTCACTTCTCAGTACTCTATTGAAATTTTACTAATTCATTTTTATATGCCGAGATGAATACTTATCCCATAAATTATTCGATACATTATCGATAGATTATCATTCGACCTTATACTTTATGTTATGGCCGTCTTCCTTTTAAAATCATTAATTTTCATTTATCAATTTTTAAATTATAGCATTTTTTACATATATTACCTTCATTACCATTCATTCGCTTGCTGTAGATCTATTTAAAAGGTTTGCATCAAAATGCTTTACAAATTATTAAGGAAAAAATTTAATTTTTACAAAATTGAGGGTTTTTATTCGAAATGCGCATGTTCAGAACTAATCAACGTATTATATAAATGACATTTTCTTAGTTAATAATCGTTTCACCTTTGAATTTCTTATATAATGGATTTCAATTTATCAATATTTAGGTTTTAAGTTCCAAGAATTCGATAAATTAAAACCAGTTAAATATGCATATTTTTATTGCCTAAGATATTTTATTTTTAACTCCGAAGTGACTTAATTAAAATACTAACACTTTGTAAAATATTTTTGTTATCATGATTTTTATAAAGTGTTATTCTCTGTTTCTACATTAATTACAAGTAAAATAAGAACCACCTCAATTTAAAATTTTAATTGTTTTTATATAAAGACAAATTCATAAGAGCCCCAAATAATAAAATTTTACAAGTTTGCATTTGTAAAAATTAAAATTATGATATAATATTAATTGTGCGCTAAATTTATTAATAATTCTTATTACTTGGAGCTTAAAATACTTAAAATAAGATGATGCAATAACATCATTAATTGAATTTTCCCTACATATTTTTTAATTTATTCTTTAAATTTTGATTAGTTAGTTTATTTGTCATGGTAGGGTAACATTTTGCACATGGAAACTATAATTTCACTACACACACACAACTTCCAATTCAAATTAATAATAGACCCCACGTGCTGTTTAACTGAAAGTCAAAATGCTAACCATTTACCTGCCAGTTCAAAATTTTTATATTGGAATGCTTAGAATGTGTCAAATGCGTTTATCAAATATGATCATTCTTATTATATTGTCAAGAATGTTAGCTACCCAGATGGCGATCAAATGGTATCAAGAGTATGACAAACACCATCAAATAGATGCAAAGTCAGGCAAAAATTCAAAGGAAATTTTGTTTTCAATCGTTAAGCATTTGATTCTTTCCCTGATGGGTATGTACTGTAAACTGAATTCTGTCAATATGGAAGACAACAATGTGACAACAAATAGATACGAAATAACACAAGAAACAGCTGTTCAACATTTGGAATCAGTGACGAATTATCATAAATCACACATGGCTATTTAACATACAATGTGTCACAATTTATACAGTATGTGGCTGGTTAATGAAATGTAGTTTACTGATGAAAGAACGAACTGCAAACTGCCAAGAAAGCAAAAATCCATAACTTACAGAGATAACATCTTTTTGTAAGAACTCTTAATTTTTCTCTTACAATTTTTTATTTTATTTGTATTCTATTACACTAAGTTTTAAAATTCATTTAATATCTTTTGAGTTTGAATCTTCTGGAAAGCAGAGTGATATTTCAAAGTAAGTGGCTTTTGAGCAACTGCATTTATTGATTCGATTCCCTTAAAATAAAAAATAAAAATCGAATCAATGAATTATTATATAGTATTATATTTTTTACGTTATCTTACAAAGTACTGACAACAAAATTGGAAGTTCTTGTATCAATATTTTTCATTTGCTTTCATCTATTTAGTTGAAAATGCTTAAAATTTTTTTGACATTCCAGGTGACAACGCGTGTTTGTGATATTCCTACAGTATGTGTCCCATGCCCAAATCATGGCTGCTTCTACTACTGTTGTACTCATCTCTATCTTATCATGTGAAAGGTTAGTATTTTCTTTTTACTTAAAGTGTATGTAATTTTAATATCAATAACAAAAATTAAAAAAAATATTTTTTCCAAAAATTTAAATAAATCTATTATAAAATTATTATCATCGAAACATAACTTCAAAACTAAAGGAGGGACTTTGATTTAATGTATTTTAAAGGAATTATATCTGTAGTAATTTGAAGTATGCAGTAAATTAATATTGCATGAAATTAAATATTTTATATTACACAAAACTAATGTGAGGAATATTTAATTATACGCACACACAAGCAACATAACACCATATAAACACCATATATATATATTTAAGTGTGTTTTATATATTTTGTATGGTTAACATAGATTTTAAACTTTTTAAAAAATTGAATTGAGTGTCTATCACCTTAAACCAATATTTTATTTATGAACATTACATAACATTATGAAATAAAGAATAAATCATCACAAATATGTTTTTAATAATAAATGTAATTTAAACACTCAATAATTAACGTAAGCACACTAATAATTGAGAAATAAGAAATTCATTGACTTTTTACAAATTTACAGATTTGCTTTAAAAACATCAGCCACGAGATTCTTAAAGTGAAGCATTTTTTATTACATAGCGATGAGAGAGATTTAAGCAAATACCACGGATAATCCGCAAAGGTCTAATTAAGAATTTACTGTGTGTATATACATTTAAATCCAAAGTTTTTAAATTTGTAATTATTGAAATTTTCTTCTAATCGTTATAAATTCATGAACGTGTTAGAACAGCATAATTCAATATTAAAAATTGATTTTAATTTATTCCACCAAAATACGATACATTTGTTTAATAACTGATTGAAAAGTATGTTTATTATATTTTTTTAAAAATCAAGCCATTAAGCAACTCAAAACTGACAGAAAATTTTATGACATTTTTCTTTATTAGCACTTGAGAAATTTTTTAATTGTTATTGATACTTTTTTTTGTCAAATATTTGTGTCCTAGGGAGAAAACCGCGAGACATCTTAATGAAACTTAGAGGTAATTGGAATTTTTAGATTTGAGGTAGTGCCATATGAATATCATTCTCTATGTTTAAAATTTCCATCCAAGAAAATGTATGCATGACATTCTTGAAAACTTTTACATAGTTTTGCAATCTATAAATAGTGTGAAACATTTTTGTTAGTAAATATTTTTCCTTCAGTTTTAAAATATAAATTTTCAAGCAGTTATGAAGTTTTCCATTTTTAAATTTGCAGTTGTAATTGCTGAACGTTTTCTCAAGAAAGTATAACAAAACATGTAAAAATTGGGGCAAAACTAAACACATCTATTTTGTCGTTTACTAAATTAACCTCACTTAAAGAAAGAAAACAGATGACGCAATTGAAAAACAGCAGCCCCGCTTCTTGATGCCTTCAGACATCGTTTGCATGTCATTGAGAGTCAATTGCTTCGTCGGTAACATCAAGTAGGTTTTAAAAAACAAGAATTTTAAAAAAAGCCTCAAGTCGGAAATCGGAGTCTGAACAGATGCTTGTAAATCCTTATTAATACGCAGCTTTATACTCATCCTTAGTTAGAAGGACTCTTTATTCGTGAATAAATTTAATAGTTAAATGGTAAAAAATAATAATTCAAAATAGTTAATGAACAGCTTTTACCTCTAGTTTTATCACTTTTGTTAAGTCTCTTGTTACTAAAACGATTTGGAATTGTTTAAAAATATAAGAAAAATGAATGTGGGGAAAAATACATAAACTATAATTTTAAATTATTTTCTAGATCTGTGGTTCTCAACATTTTTGGCGCGAGGTACTTTTAACGATTTCAAAATTTGGCCGCACTTAAAGGAAAAGATAAATTTAGGAGTTGCTTATTTACCTATAATGCACAGTGTAAAATAATTTATGATGATATCTTGAATGTAAATTATAAAATGATATTATATGTATTACCAAAACAACCGCTCATTTATTAAGGGATTAATTGCAATGTATTAATAAGTATACTTCATGAGAAAATTAAGTCATGCTTTTTGATAATTGCATTTATATTTTGTCTTAAAAATGACACAATGCTACTCTCATATCGTCTTCCACATTTAAGTAACCATCTTTTCGTTTTTATGCTGGCTTACACTGAAAATCTGAATTTCCATAAATAAGATGTAGAAAACTGTAATTGCAGATACCGTGAAGATTTGAAATTTTTCCAAGTGGGATAAATATTTCCTTTTATGAAAGGTAACAGTTATCGAAGATGAAAACAGTTTTTATCTGTAGAAATTATAATACTTAACTGCAAAAACAAGTTTTCTTTTACTGTATACTTTTTATTTTAAACAAGTTTTATTCGTAGTAAAAAAAGCATTATAATATATGCATTTCTAAAATATGGCCGCACACATTAAAAATTAAGTGACACACAAAAGTGTGGGTGCACAGTAATTGAGAATCATTGTTCTAAATGATTATCAAAGAAAAATTAAACTCATTTAGATTATAGTAAAATGCATTTTGGACGTTTACTTCCTATTAAAGAAAAGTAATTCAGGATCTTAAAACAACCCATAATACAAGGCCAAAAACTTACTAAGGAGTGGCTTGCTATTCTATGATAAATTTTTAAACAGAACGACTAATTCGATTGGGGTCTACATTTTAAAGTGAATTATGATCCTCTGCAAATGTCTTACTCGAAGTGGAATTGAACTCATTACGATATGTTAAAATGTAGTTCTTAGGCAGATTTATTTCACATAGTAATGCTACACTTTTGATAAAAGACCTGAAAGTAATTACTGATTCCTTCCATTTTATCAATGAGCAAAATGAAAAAGTCTATCGAAAGGAGAACTGGCATCTAATAGATTTATTTCAACAGATCGCGGATTCAGTAATCATCCCAAACATTCAAATAAACATACAAATAAATCGAAATTCTTTTCATGCTATATATCCACACTACATTAGTCTTTGTACACACACACACATACACACACACACACACACACACACACATATATATATATATATATATATATATATATATATATATATATATATAGCAGTGCAGGCAAGCACTGGGCGGCATCTTATAATTAACGGGTTTGGAACACTTGCACATCACCAAGCGCCTCATAATTTGGAACCACGGATAGGTGACGAGGTCTGACCTGAGCCAGCACCATCTTCTCCACATCCACACTACACTAGCGGAAGGACTTTGGATGATCACGTCTACAGCCTGTCCAGTGCAGCTCCAGCAATCCAATTAGGGAGAATGTGGGTATCCTCCCCATTATTACCGGCAGCAAATGTAGCTAAACATTGCTGATTTTAACGGGAAGCGACGTGAAGCTACTGAGCTATTGGAGCTCAGTCTTCGTAAGCAAAAAAACATTCGATATTTATAGAGATTTCGTTGTAGGTGATGCTGAGCAGTTTAATGAGAAGGCGCAATCTATTCTGCAGAAAACACTGCAGACAAAGATCAACAACAATGTTGCCAAGAATATAGTGCTGATTGTTGGTGATGGCATGAGCCTGGCGACCATAGCAGCCGCCAGAGTGCTTAAAGGTCAGAAAGCTGGACGCAGTGGGGTTGGAGAAGAGATGATTTTCGAAACTTTTCCACATGTCGGACTCGCTAGGGTAAGTTCGTTTATGAAAATATCAGTATTAGAATAATTTGTTACTTTAGTAATTGATAAAAAATTAATAAAGGTTAAAGGGATATCATTTCCTTTTTAAAGTTATATTAACACTTATCTAGTAAACTATTTTAAAGAAATATGTGATTGTTATTATTATTTTAATAATTTATTAGTTATTAGCAGTCTACTACTCAGAATTATATTACTTTTTAGCACTCAAGTAATTCAAAGCTAATATTAAGTGACATAATTTTTGAATTTCATTTCGCATCAAGCTTTTGTCACCGACAACTCTAAATTCAGCAATCTTAAAAATAGTATGTACTCTAACTTTTTTAGAAGCGTATAATAATTTAGTGTATTTCAAATAAAATATGAATTTCTTTTTGAGGAAAATTTAAGCAGTCAAACTTCTCTGATAATTTCAACAAATCATTATTTTGTTTAAAATTTTATTATTGCGATTCTGATTATGGTAATCTTTTCTGACATTGATTCGTAATGTATGTAACTTTTTAAAATTAATTTGCAATAAACGGAGACACATAATATTTGTTATTCATAAAATAAAAGTTTCCAGCTATTCAATATTGAACCACTAAATTTCATAAAGGAAACATATTTATGATATTTATTTTAATACGGATGATTAATAAGAAACATATGGAAATTCGACAACAATCGATAAAGAAAATTAATAGCTTAAATACTCTCTGTTAGTTTATTTATTGTATTGGGGATGCTTCTTGCACATCAAGACTAACAAGACCTGGATGTACAATTAGAAGTTGTTTCTCACCGAGCCATTGTTATCATTAATGTATGTGGTGGGAATCGAATATATTGGAAAACCATAAGAGTACTTGACCATCCAAGAAGCTGTTGGTAGCTTGAAGTGAAATCTCGTTAATTATTGAGACTACTGCTTGAGGATTCGGACTAAGCTTTACTACTTGAGGGTTTGGCTAGTATCAGAGAAAGAAGAATTTGTATTTTGGTGGATTCATTGTGTGAATTCTAATTGAAAAGTTTTAAGAAAGATGTGTGCAAAGCTGTTTCTTCATTAGAGGTTTTTAACTTTCAAAGTAATTATCGTAATTTACTATCATCAGTACTCTACATACTTATCCCTTAATTATTGCTTGTTTTAAAAGTTGTGAATTTAACTAGCTTTTAATGGCGTTCGAGGTATTTACATTTTCTAGAGTAATTTTGTTTATTATGTTTGCTACAAAAACTGTTGAATTAGCGGAGATTACTTCGAATATATAATCATAGTAAACGATATTCATTTTTTAAATGTTTTATTTAGGTATTATGGAAGCGGTTAATTTTGAGAGAAACTGCACATTTTAATGAATATAATTTTCTCAGTAAGTGGATGTGGTCTGTCAATTCTAATTGTGACGATAAAAATATATATTTATTCTTTGTTTTCATCCCCTTTTTAAGTTTCTAAAGCGTTTTTTCTCTATTCAACAATCACAATTTGTTTCGTGGGGAAAAATATTTCCCCTACTTGCATGATACTGAGCTTTTCTCCATTCAAAACTAACTGAAATTCGTTCAATGTCGATGCTGGTGTAAGCATTAAACACATTTACAGTATGTTACAAAAAAAATAAATAATTAAATAGATAAAAATAACAAGCATTTTTTCTGTTTAGTTTGCTTAATTTTTACTAAAAATGTCTGTTCAGTGGGATTATTTACTAATTTTCATGCATACGCAGTGAATGGATGTAAATACACATCATGAAACTATAAAAACTTACCACCACAGAAACTTTATTTTGCTTTTAAAAAACCAGTCTACGGTTATAATAAAAGAAATTAAGTTTTCTTATTATTTTGAATTCATTTTTAAAATGTAGGAATGACAACAATTTCATTTAGATATTTTTACTCTTCAGTATTTAATTTTTTGCTAATTCTCAAATTTATCATTTATTTACGAAAATATGTAAATTTATAAAAATCAATTAATGTTGTTAAAATCAATTATGTTTCAAAATGTATCTACATGTGAACATTTCCTTTTGTTTTTATATCAATTTTGTAAATTCAGCAGATAAATATCACATTTTGCATTATGTTTTTATCGAATACTATGAAAAATTTGCATTAAGAAAAAATCAATTTCTTTCAAAGTAAACTAAAACCTAAATTAGGATTATTTATGGTTAAAAAAGAAGCAGCAATTTTGTAAAAAATGCTATAAATTTAAAGGCTGACAGTTTCATTTGTGTTAGCACAATAGGATTCTCAGTTAAATCATCTCATTTGGAAGCTTTATAACGTTATTCGCCCAAATATCACCAATTGTGCGATATCTTACAAATTCCAAACATTTTCTATAATTTCCTTTTGGGTTTTAAATGTTTAATATTTATAGGATGAAACTAACAAATATAAACGCAATTATACATTTCGCATGACTATTATTGCGAGAATTTTTTAACATAAATGCAAGGAAACATAGACATAGATTTCAATAGCTATAATTTGAACTGAGGAATTGCAACACGCTGAATCAAAATTTATGAAAATATAAATCTTTAGGCCGAGCTATATTTGAGTATAACCGTTCCTATGAAGAAATTTAGTTATTATTTTTAACAAAATTAATAGAAATGATATTAAGAAGAATGTAGTTTATTTTTATGTACGCAATCTTACGTGTTTCAACAATAATATATAACGCAGAATATAAATTGATTTATATATTGAACTTTAAAAACTATGGTACGACATCTCATCGGGACCTAAAGTGCCTATCTGTTTTCTTGACCGAGGGCTCTGAAGTGCGAAGCCTATATCAAGGTTGGGTGTTCAGTCTAGCACGAATGTTTAGTTATTTTTATAAAATAATAATTAGTTTAGTTCCCAAGCATGCTTGATACTTGGTTTTTATCAACCCACTCAAGGGATGAAAAGAGTGATTTATATAATGCTTGTTAGCTAGCCTATCATTTTTAGCTCACACTATTGCTATCCACCCGGAAAGAATCGAATTTTGCTACCCATCCGGAAAGCAAAATTGATTCTGACTCAGACCAAAGTGTTTGAGCACTTGTGAGCATTAAAATTAAAGTACTTAGAAACTTTCTCACGTAAAGTGAATCCAGTTGCTTCCTGCTGAAATGTCGACTTTTCCACTTGGGTTTAATTTATGTTACAATGCAATGTCACTCTAACTATCTAGAGATATATATTACATCATTTCTAATTATTCATTATGTAGTTCAAATGCGATGTGAATACATTAACCCTCTTCTGACTTCTGAACTTTTCTGGCAAATTTGTATATTAATGTATAATATTAAAAGTACATACTTTCTGAAAATACTTTAATATTAAACTATTTGCTTGATTGAATTACAATATTAAAAAATTATTATTCTTTTGAAATAATGCTTGTTTTATTGTACGAATAATCGTGCCTTTTTTGTTTAGTTTGGGATCCTCATTTATTTCTACCAATTATTAATTTATAAAAATAATTAATTATATTTTTAGATTTATTAATCTCACATGAAAGCCTTGAAAGATTCTAGATATTTAAGAGTCCTCGTAAAATTAGAATCGGATATATTCGCTGTAAGTCACTACGACGAATTAGGAGGAGAAGAAATAATTTCTAATGATTGAAGGAGCTTTAAAATTATTTCTCTTTCTCCTATGATAAATTTTTATAGTTATTTTTTCATTCGTGTATTAAAAACCACTCTTTATATTTTAAAAATTTATAATAGTTTATTTAAGCATACTTAAGTGTAATTTAAAACGGGAGGATATTTTATGTTTTGAAAAATAAATAATTCCTTTTAATCAGTTGAGTAGTTCAGGCTCATAAATCTGTATGCTTGTTATTCACGCATTGCTTGTCCTAAAATTAGAAATGCCATCAAGATTTGAAACGCTTAAAGACGTGTCATTTATCCATCTGTTGATAAAACATGAGTGCTTTGAGCGCCATCTTGACAAATGGCGAAAATTAAAAAGATACATATCCGCGCTCTTCAATCAAGGACAGTTATCAAGTTACAATTCTAAGTGGGATTCTCTCTTAGCTACTTTCAGTGGATCAAACACACCATCACAACTTTTTGAAGAAGGGGCAGGGCTGGTAAAGTGCCACGAAATAAGTAATGTTATATATAACTCTGACGAACAGTGAAATTGTGGTTACGGTGTACTATGAATGTATTTCAAATGAATTTTTAATGCCCTAAATTCATATATTGAAATATTTTTCTAGCAGTAGCTAAAACTTCTGAAATATATCAATGTATAGAAATATAAATTTCGCGATTTTTAATTAGTTCTAAAGATCAAATTAAGAAAACTAAACATGGAATTTTTATATTCTAGAAATGTTATTATATTCAAAGATTGAAAAAAAAAAAGTTATCAGTGAAACCCCGACTTCCTTAAATACTTCGGAAGCTTCTTCTCAGTGACATTTTTAATGCATTTTGAGACAATACCTTTTAAAAACAATTTTGACTGTAACTTGTATATAAATTATAACTGTAATTTACAGTCATATTTGTCTTCTATTTTTCTTTGTAGTGGTCATCCTTAGTTTGATATCTCTAAATTTTTCTGAAAAAAATTATTTGTATACAAGTGAACAGAAATTAAAATGTAAACATATTTGAGGCTTACTTGATTCCTCTGCTAGTAAATTGATTGGTTAATTAATATTATTAACTAGATTAAGAAGTTTATAGTTAAAAAGTAAAATCACAATTATGTTGTAAGACTTTTCATAACATCCATCACATACACCTCCTGGGTAGATTTTTGATAGAAATCAAAACAATGTTCGTTTTTTGGCAAATATATTTGTCCAAAAAGAAAAGCAAGATATCTTTGTTATTGTGTTAATATGATGGAAACTAAGCTTGAAAACATTCATTCCGAAAAGCATATTTCACCATTATGCCAAAATGAGCCGAAAAATTTGGGTTTCAATTGAAACATCTATAAATTATTTTATAGATGTTTCAATTTAGGTAATTTCATTAAAAAAAAAAATCAAATTTGCTGTGTTGTTGATTAAGTTTCTTTTACTCGGGGCACTTAGTGATCTCTATAATAGGACAACGAGCTTCATATTTAAAGGTATAATGTTGATCTCAACCACTGTTGAACAAAAGGAGATGCTTTTTGCTCGGACATCTGTTGAGAATTTTCCTGATTTCCTCTTTTGTTACACGTAAGGATGTAAAGAAAGACTTACACAATTTCCAGCCCTTAAGCTATTCCTTATGCGCTGTCAAATATTTGTTTTATGTTTGCAATTAACAGTTTTATGATTTTTTTTATCTGCAATCCTTAATAATTTGTCACATTTTAAAACAATTTCAACTTATACTCAATTATTTGAATGAAATGGATAAAATATCTTTTTGTTTGGTGCATCAATCAACACTTAGCAAAAATGAAGTTATCTGTTTTGATCAGTATTTTCCATCCTTCTTTTTGTGCTAACAGATTGATAGTATTTATTTAATGAGAGTAACACAAGAGGACCTTATTGTGTAACACTTATCGAAGTATAAATAAATGCCCTTTATTAGGTTTGCCCACATCTTTGTCATCGACTTCCAAAAGAAGTTTTATTTAAAATGATAGTTCTTTTCACAAAAAAATGTATTTCCAAAAATCATAAATTTTGAAATATGATCATAAATTAATATTATTTCTAAAAATCATAACCATCCATCTCGAATCTCAACTTCCATACAATTTTTTTAACCGGAAGCACTTAGGATATCTTCACTTTTCGTTTCATGTATCAGTTATCACCTAACAGAAGTGACGAAACAATAACTCTCATGGAATTGGTCTAACACACTCAAAAGCTCAGGACAAATCTGAATGTGATACTAGCATTTTAAATTTCGAATAAGTCTTGCTAGTTAGTTGGCTAATTAATTACTAGTTCTTTGACTTCAGTTTATTTTTAAAATGGAATAGGGAAACAAATTGTTTACTGCATCAGTTTGTTGAAGCGTTATCTAGCAGGACCTCCTTATTTCTAGCAAAGTTAAGCTGTCTCTGCGTTGAACCTCTAACTAGAACAAATTAGATAAAACTCAAACTTTTAATAAAGTATCTAACCAGAAGGGTTTTTATATTTTTAAGGACATCTGATTTACCACTTTCACCAACCAATATTTTAAGAACGATCCATAGAAATTTTTCTTCTATTTTAACTTCTAAAATTCCATCTGGAGTTAAACTAAAAAATAAGTATTTCATCAATATAATTATTTCTTAATCTGTATGTGCTTCTCGAAATTTTTGTCAAACTAGCTGAAAATTAATAAACATTATTAAAAAATATCTGGAGTATAGGATAGCAGAGTATTTTAGTGAATTTTGAAGCAATTTATTCAGTTACTAAAGCACGGAAACTCTTTATTTTTCAGAAGTCGAGATTCTTTCGCTTTTGTTACCAAAACAGGATCATTTATTGTTTTACTGAAATAGTAACCGTTACTTGTGTGCTGTAAACTATTTGAGATAAACCTTGTTGCGGTTTTTTGCTTGTTTGCTTGTTGAATAAAATCGGTAATTATTTTCACGTGTTGTAAACTGATGAAATTTTTGAACAAAATTAACTGCAATCGTCAACTTACGAATTTTTTCTATAATTTTATTACTGATTTCATTTTATTATATCTATAAATTCTTTCCCATTTTTAATACCATTTTTATTAATAGTAAAATAAAATTTTATTTATTACTTCTCATAAAAAATACACAAAATGTACTTAATATATATTCTGTATACTGATTTCCGTGAAAATATGAATGAACAATTTTTTTTATCAGTTTCATTCGATTTCGAGAAAAATAATGCTTAATATTTTCTTTATTTCTTTAAGACCACATCTTAATTTAAAGATAAAATGTGAAAGCCAAAACCAAATATGAGAAATTTGTAACAAATAACTAGATAGAAATAATTGTATATATTTAGTAAATTATTTCAATTTACCAGACAAATATAATTAAATATGAATTGATAGTAAATTAAGAATAAAGTTTATTCCCGGTCGAAATACTTATAGAAAGAAAATCGAAGGAAAATAGCTTGGGCATACTATTCATTATTCTTTTAAACTAAGATATAAAAATTTTACATAATAACTCTTGAAATAAAAAAAAGTTAAAAAACAAGGACGTTAAAATTTAATTTACCACTTTGATAGTGATATTGAAAACAGTGATATCCCGTGGAAATCTGTCGAGACAAACGTGATTGACATTTATTGAAATACCGTTAAAGCTGGTGTTATTATAATTGAGATTTAATAATTTATATAAGAATAAATATATATATATATATATATATATATGAAAAAGAGAGATGAAACTGTAAAGATAATATTTTATTATTTTCTATATTAAATACAATATTAAAATAGAATTGTTAATGTATATTTTAATGAAAAATTAGATACATTGCTAATCAAACTGTAATTGTCAAAATTTGAATACATGTTAGAATTGTGTTAACATAAAATTCAAAAGATTCAAAAAGAGGCATTGTTGCAAGTCTAATAACTTAGAATTTAAAAATCATTTTCTATATTAGAAGAATTGGAAGAATTATTGACTCGAGTATTTTTCACCCTGCAAATAAACCGACAAAAGTTGTAAAAGTAATAGTATTTTATTATCATAAGAGAATGTTAAACGTTCCTTTTTATTAATTTACGAAATTTTTATTTCAAATGAGAATAAAATCATATTTAACGTATTTATATCCAAACAATACAATAAAATCTTACTTTCAGTTCTGGCAAAGTGACATTTTACGGGCCTAATCTTCCTGTCCTTAAGCATAAGATGATCGCAAATTCCTTTTGTTGCATAACGTTTTGTGCCATGGAAATAAGGCTGTAAATAATGTTTTCATAATAGGTCACACAAATATCTTTACAATGTTTCATCCGAGTTTTTTCTAGATAACGGTTTCATTTTCATGCAACGCTTTCATTTCCCTCTGCTATATATCTTCATATAAATTATCTCGGAGAACATTTCATGAGCTTTCGTAATTAGGAAACAGAGTCACTAGTCAAATATATTCAAAGACAGATCTGACAACAAAAATCCCGAGATTGAATCCAAAGACCGATAGGAACCCCCCTAACGCTAAATAATAAGAGTTTGAAATATATTCAAGGGTTCATCAATTATTTAAACAGATTTATAGATGGATTTAATTCTTTTGAGATTTTCATACGTTATTTTTCTCTTTGATTGATTAAAATTTATTTATAAAATGGTTGTTGTTTCAATGAAATAATGAAAACTTATTTGTAATTTCTATAATAATTATCTTTAATAAAATTCTTTCATTTGATCAGCAGATATAAAATATTAAATTGACAGAATAATAATTTCAGCAAATTTTTATTTTTACTTTTCTGAGTATTTTGATTCATTAGTACTTGGACACTCATGTCGTTTGAATAATTGAAAATACCTGTCACAAATCGAAAAAGAAGTTTATTAGTTATGAAGTTAGTTTTAGTTATGTTTTGATATAATTAGACATTCAATTATTTCTTTTATTTGATTGCTGCTGTACAAGTTTTGGCACGATTTTGATTCAAAAATAAATTATAAATGTATTTAAATATATCAATATAAGGCTGAGAATTTGTTTCTTTCTCTAATAAGTAACATTTACACATCTACCACTTCATGATATTAAACCCGGGTCAAGGTTTCTATTTTAACTTCTTCCATTATTTTTCAAGACTAATGACTTAGTAGCCAAATACCTGACATTTGTATAAATGAATCTTCGTGTCATAGAGCTTTCCTATAAGGAAATAATGTTAACAAAGTAATCTTAAGTAATCTGAAAAGTAATATTTTATTGATGTAATCAGACTGAGTATAATATCATTTTAAATAGAATAAGTCCATCAGTTCGATAACAATTTTAAATTTATATACATGTATTGAGCTAAACTTTCAGCAACGGAGCAATTTTCTAGATGCCTATGTATAAATCAAGACAAGTTTTGAAATAAATATGTGGGACTGGTAGTAATTATTTCTATTTTAATAATTATTTGTCATTAAATAGCATTATTAGTTTTGCCTATTATCTTTTACAGTTTGCAATTTCTTTCATAATGGAAAATCTTCCATATAAGGAAATTATACTTATATGTACAGTTTTATACAAAGATGACATAAAGTTAATATGTAAGTTTTTCCAAAATTTAAATTTAGACAAATAAAAATGCTTTAAGACATTAAATAAAGAAAGTCTAATGTTTTTTATTTATATCATTAATGAAAATATCCTATTATTTATTATTAAGGAAAAATCAGTAAATACCCCCTTGCATTTTTCTTAATTGCCCATAATTTTTTTCCTTTGCTTTTTACATGATCACTCCGACGTTTAATTGCCTCCTTACAGAGCTTTTAAATGCATTTTACTGTTTGAAAATCTTCAATTATATGATACCATATTTTGAAGTTCCTTAAACATTAATTTCGGATATAATCTATTTAAAGGAATTTGAAATAGACATCATACACAAATCAGGCAGCTCATGGTTTTTAATAATGCTCATTTTTCCAGACGTATGCCACAGATAAATATGTTCCTGATTCCGCATCCACAGCGACAGCGTTTCTATGTGGGGTAAAAACGAAATACGAAGGAGTGGGACTGTCGGACAAAATGGTTCACTCCGACTGTTCCAGCGTCCCGGGGACCGAAGTTCGATGCATATCAGAATGGGCCATGGCAGAAGGTAAGCATTCATACTTGTATCATGAACGGATTACGATAAAATCACTTACAAATCTTTACATGCTTGTGTATTGTACTTATCATTAATATATCATACAAAACAAAAATCTGGCTACTGATGAGTTCCAAATTGAAGAATTTACAAATAGTTCAAGATTCATCTTTGTCAAGCTATTCGATAAGGATGAATGTTGATTTTGATAGGAATTCCATAAGGATTATTGCTTATAAAACTATTTTTTTTTGTTATAGATAATACAAGATTAATATAAAGCTATTATCAAGACCGATGGATGAAAGTGTTATTTTTTTTAAAGGAAAACTGAATTAGTTATTTAAAATGGCAAATTGTTATGCTTTATTGTCAGAGGATATTTCCTTTCTCCATTCTCCTTTTATATTATTTAAATAGTTCATTAAATGATAAATTGGGATATTCATTAAAAAGCCATAATTTTGTTTTTGCATACTCATATTTATTAATCTAATTATTACACATTTAATAAAAAGCTGTATATAAACAACAATAGAACTCAATTTATTGACATGAGCTAAATAGGTGCAACCTTATTTCGTTGCCTACTCCTCCCCGCCCCTCTCTCTTAAAAAATTATTTTGAAATGACTGGGGAAGGGAAGAAGGATAGGCATCATAATAATATTAATGAAAAAAATCTATTGATAACTTTGTAAAAAATAGTTTGTACTTCACAAAATAAAATATAGCTGAAAATTTAAAAATCATAATAATAAGTATTTCTAATTTTTCTTATATATGCAGTATGCATAGGTTTTTTTTATATTTGGAGTAATTTATTTTTCAGCAAAATGAAAATAATAGTAAAAGTTTTTCAAACGAATAATTAATGTTTTCAATTTTTATAAGGAAATGATTTTTAGAAATTTAATTTTAACTAACAAATTACCATGAGAGCTACAATACACATTATAAATTCATTATTTTAATTAATTACTTACCTTTTTATTAGCACAAGATAGTAAAAATAAAAGTGTACAGTCAAATTTTTGTATTTACCATTCATATATAAAAAAAGTAAAATGAAAGGTCAGGGTTATCGAATGAATTAAGCGTTTAATCGAAAGCTTTCTCCTGCGTAAAGAATGTTAATGAAGTTTATGATTTTAGTAATTGATTGATTTATAGATAGATACAACACGCTTCATTGTACCAGCTTTCTAAAACAAAATTAAGACGTTAAATAAAGAATGAACTCTCTATTTTGTATTACATCTCATATTCCGTTCTTAAGAAATCGGAAAATAGTAAAACTTACACCTGACAAATCATATGTTTAAAATTTAATCGCATGTAAGATTACTTACTAAAGAATATAAATGAATCATTTATATTTTATTGTGTTAATATAAGAAATCAGTTTTAAATGAAAAAATATATATTTCACTAACGTTTCTTCTTTTAATAATATATTTTATACCAAGTACTTAATGTTTTTAAAGCTTCATATTCATAAAACACGTATGCACACATAAACGCACGATAAACATTCTATAAGTCAACATTTATAGGAAAATGCAAAATAATGATTTCCAGCATCAAATTCGAATTGGGGAGGCTGCAATTGACTACATTGGTAGGGAGAAATATGTTATATTACAACTAGTTCAAAAGAGGTGTTCATATATGATACGCAAGGTTACTAGAATCGAAATTAAGTGGTATAGATAAAAAATCCTTAAATATTTGGTGCTAATGTGTAAGTATGTCTTTCAGAAGGTAGTTAAAAGCTTGTAGTTTGTCGGCCACATTAATGTAGAAAAGCCTATTTCAGAAAATTGCCTGATTCTTCTATATTAACCATTCAATCAAATCAAAATTATGCGAGCATTATCGAACCAGCCAGTTATCCGAAGACTTAGGTACTGCCCTCCAAGTGTTACGATATTCCTGAAAACCAATGCATTGGTGATCAGCCAAACAAGATACAAAGTAAGACGATGCTTGGAAGATTTCCCAATAACGGATTGTAGATTTGCATATCAAGAGTGCTTTATCAATCTAATTTAAGGAAGCGTTGTTAAAGTGGTGTTGCAAATAAGTTAGTTTGACTGAACGATGAGTTGAAACTCAATGAGTAATTTGATGACAAACATATAAAATTCTAGAAAGCACTACGATCTCCAAATTCGTCTCAGAGCATCATCTAATTTTAGATGGAAGCTTTGTGCTCTGAGCAAGAATTTCTTTATATCAACTTGTATACCAGCAAATGGGGTTCTGTGGCAGCTGGAAAACATTGCGATGATGTCCTAAGTCTCATTCTAAGACTATGTTGCTGTTAATCATGCATTTGTTTCAACAGAAGTTAAATCCGAATCTCCATTATACCGTCATCGTAGACCTGAAGAGATTGAAAGGGTTTCATGAAATTTTCTACATATGGAGTGGCCGGAATACCCAACCAACTTAAATCCCATTGTAAGCCTTTGGGATGTTCTCGGACATCTTTTGTCTCTAGTTCCCCCCCTTCAGCCACTCTTAGAAACGGGGAAAGTGCTCTTTAAGCGAAAAGGTGGTTTATTGATCAAAGAATGGCTTATAACTTAATTGAAATTAATGCCAAACAATACATTTTTGTAAGGAGATAAGTTCACATACCCTAATGTCTAATTAGCCTTCAAATGTTAAGAATGATTGTTGAGTTACAAACCTCATTGGAATGTATAAAAAATTTAACATAATATCATACACAATGTGAAATACTTGAAATAATTTAACAATGCTTAAGGGGCAGCTTGATTTAAGAATCTACTTTTTCCATACCTTCTAGAAACTATTTTAAGTAGTAATAATTATCGAGAACATTTTTCTCAAACTTTCCGGTATAAATTCAGGGCTCTATTTCATAATCCCAAGTTATGAACCATAAAATTAAAACATATTTGAATCATGTTTCAAAAATGCTAACTTATAAAACACTCTTAAATAAAAAAAAAATTATGTATGAAGATGGAAGTGTCTTATGAAGACAAAAATCGGTGAATAAGAAAATTGTGTACTGAATAGAATATTAAAATTTCTGAATAACCGAAAGATGTAAACAAAGTAACGAGTTGAATAAGATGATTATCTACTTCTAGTCTGGACACAGGCTACCACTCGGCATACGACTGATAAAGTTCCAGGATGGTCTTCTTTGGTATTTCTTACAAAATTCGCTCCAAATGTCGGGCTACATCATCAACATTCCCTTATAGATGCAGTCTCCTTCTCATCATATCTCAGTGAGAGAGCTAATAATCTACCTAGAAAAGGAAGTGTTTGACAAACTATTATAGTTCATAGCAACACGTACCGTATGTGCTCTGGCATTATCTTGCTGAAAAATAAGGCAGGTTACTGAAAAAGGAACAGTAGCAAAAAAGATATCAATATGAAGACATACTGCTATGATATAAGTGTGCCTGTAATGACGACCAAAGAGCTTCAGCTGTCAAGGAAAATATCAGCCCTGATCATAACTACTGATTGATGACATGTGTGACGAATAATAATGAAAGCAGAATCAGCAAGCTTCCCTAAACATCTCCAGACACATCTTTAATGATCGTCTGAACACAGATTGTAATTGGATTCTATGGAGGAAGACTATACGCGTCACTAGTCAGCAACATTCCAACTTGAAAGAGCCAAGCATTACTGTAATCTAGCTCTATACTGTGTAGGCGTGAACTTCAGGTGGTTTGACAATCAATACGAGCGTAGATTTCGCTCTATTAGCCGTTTGTGAATGATTATGGTGGACTCTCATGTGCATGTCACAAGTCTAATGATTGATGCGATGAATCGGGTGATGTGATAGCTGATCTGATAATCACTCGGTCCTCCCGATCTGTTGTAGCTCTAGGTTCACTGCTTTCAACATGACGCTGAAATCTACCAATATCCACCCATTATTACCAGCATCTTCTAATCGCCTCATCGTTTCGATCCATATAACAAGCGATTTTTCAATTTGCCAAGCCTGCATCTTTCAGTCCAATGAAACGATCTCTCTTAAACCTCTTTGAAAAATTCCTCTTTCGAGGTATTTCATCATTCGTTGAAAGGTACCTGAAATAGCAATGTAACAGAAATTTTCAATAACAGTTTCCAAGAACAGCGATTTATATGCATTTGCTGGATGTGCAGTTCTGATGCGCTAGCCATCGCTTTATTAATTTATTGGGCACCAAATATCAATAACTTGCATATTTTGTCAAAATATTTATACCCGAAATTTCAAAGCAATTGTATAATTCTTTACGGTGGGCTGATATTTTTGTTATAGAGTGTACATAACTAAAATGAAAAGTATTTCATGTGATAAATTGAAAACAACACACGAAATACTTATTTTTGTGTGTTTTTTCAAAAAAGTGTTTTCAATTTTTTGCCAAGTAATTTATTCAATTTGTCTTTTGTTATGATGAAGATCTTTTGTTATGATAATTAATGAAGGAAAAAGAAGGAAAACAAACTGCACAAACTTTTTTATTTTTGAAAAAATAAAAAACATTTGCACATGTGCTCAGATGTTACAATTTATTGAATACTTTTTAGCAATTGAGAAACACTGTTAGAAAACATTTCAAATCAATTGTTGAAAATAGGTTCATGAACACTGATTTCATCCAAATTATAAAGGAATTTACTGTTTCTTTTCTAAGTTTTCGCTTTTTTTCAACGTTTTCACAATACTGTAATGGAGCGGAATTCAAAGATTAAATCAAAACATAATTAAAATTAATATTTATTAATATAGGCATGAAAAATGCCAGGCTATTTGCGGTGTAAAATACCAAGTTCGATTCTAACACTAGAGAACAACAGGGTATAGGAAATGGTCAAATATAAAAGATGGATATTCGGCTTGTGTGTGTTTGTGTACGTTTTTTGCATTCATCTGTCTAGATAGAAACTGAGAAGTTTTCTAGATTTTCTCTTTTGCGACTTAAATAAGGCTCATCTTTAAAAGTTAAAATATTTAAATATCAATTATATAGTTAAATAGAAACATTAAAGAACAATAATTTAAGTTTACTCCTATTAAATGAATTGTTCTTAAAATAAATTTAAATAAATTCAACCAAATATAGTTTTTGTAATTTCTTTAAAAAAGTTAGGCAATGGTCAAAAAAGAGATAAAAAAAAAGTTTATAAAGGGATTGTTCTAATACGGAACTGATAATTATTATAAAGATGTTTATTTTCTTGTAAAGTGTAAATAGTTAGAAGTATTCAGCTTAATAAAATGTTTCATCTATAGCAACACTATTTCTCAGCCATTTCTATTTTGGTGACTACAAGTTCAGCATAGCTATTGACTCCTGGAAAAAAGTTGAAAAGAGTTTTCAGATGTTAAGCTGTCAGATTCGAGATGTCAAAACTTATATTAGCTTATGATGCAACTAGAGCACAACGGAATATCATAACTGTCAATAACTATGCCGGAATCGAATTCAAAACCTATTGTGTTGTTAAATGAAAGACCGTTATACTAATGAAAATAATGCAAAACCTTTAAAAAAAACTTTTGATGTAGTAATTCTTTATATTTAATGATTAAAATTAAATTCATATCATTGCCAGTTTCTCTTCACGAAATGCAAAATAACTAACTCTACATCTTTAAGAGAATATCAGAACTACTGAATAAGTTTGTGTGGTAGAAGTTTTTTTTTCCTCTCGAAGGGATTTTTATTCAAAGTAACAAATTTCCCCCATTCATCTCCAAATCACACCTCTTCCACTTACAGATACCTTTGTGTTTATTGAATATATCACTCATCCTCAACAGTTGGGAGAAAAACGCATCTGGTGAAGAGCCCTCGTGATTTTCTGACGCCATTTCCAAATGGAGAACCGAACGTCCTTGCGCGCGTTGCTCTATCTACATCAGTGAACCAGCTCATAAAAAAGGAGGAACCGCTTGCTCTAAGGACTCGTAAATCTCGAAAGACAGTTCGCTCGCACCTATCCGCTTGGAAATGTTGACTTAGGAAAGCTCGACTCCTCCAAGGCGGGTGGTGCATCATTCCAAGAAGCTTCTTTAACATTCGCGCGCTTTTTTTTCTATGAAACATGTGTTTTGTTTTCTTTTTTGCATCGTGTTAAATGTGGTGTGTGACCTCACTTTCTTTTTCTGCTAGAAAGAAAAATAAGTGAGGAGCATAGGCTAAAGTTCGTGATACTTATCAATTTTCGTGCGTTACTATTTTTTATGAGTATCTGTCGTTATTAAAATAGGCGCGGCTTAAAACATTTAGAAATATATGTGTGTGTGTGTTTTTTTTTTAATTTTGAAAGCGAAAACAGATGAGCAGTATGCTTAATTATAATGTTCGCATTTTCTCACCCCTCTCCCACGGTTATGTTTCCCACACATAATAACTTAAACTTCATTATATATATATATATATATATATATATATATATATATATATATATATTAGGTTGGGGAAAAAGAAATCCATTATTTTCACATGAACTTTATGTAACTTATTTTGGATTCGCTTTGTTAAAAGGTTTAAAACAGTTTTCATGTAGATTTTTAGGTCTTGCGCGTTACTGCTGCTGACTTGCGGTCAACTTCGACCATTTTTGATATTTTATAGACATTTTCGTCGATGCTGTATCCACATGCGAAGTGCATCTCTAACATCAAAAATACCCGAACGGAATCGACGAAACAAAAATTGTACGTAACTGGTTGTTACAGTCTTATATAGGACGATAAACACCTTTCACAATTTTAGCCACCCGGCTATCTTTTTCGCCGTTACAAGAGAAAAACGAAAATGTATCGAATTTTCTGTTTGTTGTCTTCCATTTTTAAAACCTTGTACTCGTAACTGAATTAATCAAACAAAAAACCGCAAGAGGATATTTTAGTGTCAAATATCACCTTTCCAACGAGCATAAATCTGAAATTGTTTGATAGATACCTCACGAGATATCGATCACTACAGACGTCTACCGAAAAAATAATGGATTACTTTTTCCCCAAACTAATATATATATGTATATATATATATATATATATATATATATATATATATATATATAACCGTCAAAGTTATAGTTTTCCTGATTGAAACCTCTAGGGAAAACTAATTTGAGACAAACGTATTTTTTTTTCTTTTTTTGTTTTGGAAATGAAAAGATCAAGGGTTTTTTTTAAAGAATTTGGTAGCGGAATTTTATAATGTTGATTGAATTTAAGTTTATTCAAAATGGAAAAAATCCTGAAAAGTTTTGAAATTTAGTGTGTTTTTATATAATTAAAATATTTTGAATCCTTTGTTAAAAGTCGTTCTTTTAACTTATCCTACAAATACTTTTTTGAAATAATATTTTTGTATTAAGGTGTACTAGTATGTTTTCAAAAAAAGTTTCATTTATTGTTATTATAACTATGTATAAAAACTAAATTATAAATAAAAATGTTGAATATTGTTTTTCATTAACTGTAGATTAATCATGAGAAAAATTGAATTATTAGTTTTTCAAAAACAAAAGTAATTGCAAATAATTTTAAAGACTGAATAGTCATTCGTATGAATTTGAAGAAATTCCCTATTTATTACATGTCTATAGTTCTCAAAAAAATTTTCATTTTAATTTGTCTTGAATCTGGAAATTGTACTTTACTGACTTTAGTAAAAAAAATTTTTTTGCTTACCCAAAACTTAAACGGATTGTCGAAATGATAGGACATCAGCAAGATTGAAAGTATTTCGATCTCTCCTAGTGTTGAACAAAAGGAGGTCTAGGCTGTATTTATACTCTCTTGACTTATACTACATCCATATCGGTAGGAAAGTTTTGGAGTTTATTTAGGTTTCTTCTCTTGCAACACGTGAATACGGCCCATTATCTATGAAAAGTCCCCCATGAAATCATTTCACGATGGATGTACTTAAGTCTTTCAACGGATTATGTTATTGTTTCAACGGATGTCAATTTATCCTTTTCAGGAGCATTAACGCAAACTAAGATGAATGTTTCCATATTTTAACGGCATATTTCCCTGTGCCTGTCCAGAGTTGGGCTCTACCAATTAGATGGAAACTTCTAAAAATCTTGGTAATATTAAATCAAAGGAAAACAAAAGAGAGGAAAAAAAAAAAAAAAAAACCAATTATTTCACATATCACTTCCAAATGTGCCATTTCACTTGGAGGACATTGCTACCGTGTCCTTTTTAGCGTTTTGCAGACGCGTTTAGTGAAAACGGCAGATCTTATTGTTAAATCGAGATCGAGATTGTTAAATCGGAATTCGAATTTACTACCTTTCGATGATGAGAAACGCTTTAACCAACAAGGCCACCACGAGTTCTCATAGATTTGTGTAGGATCATATTCATTAGAAGAAAGTTCCCTTATCTATTCTACTTTCTGTTGCATAATGAGGAAATGGAAGTCACGCTTATGCTTTCTGGATGTATATTCGTCATCATGAGTTTCTGCGAATTGTTTCAGATTTCTCTCTTGCGAAATGTGAATACGGCCTATTATCAATGAAAAAGTTCCCGCACATCAAAAGTTAAGTTAAAATTCGAATGCCTTACCTAAGGTTTTAGCTTTTAGGTTAAAAACTTGCTTTTAAATTCGGATTTTTAAGTTTCATTAAAGTTCGAGCTCAGTTTTGAGTTTGACACCGCATACAGAAAATTCTAAGCAGTAAGCTTACCGCAGTGGTAAGCTTGAACGTGGAAAGGGAATCCCAGGTTTGAGATCGTATTCTATTGAAAGGGAAATAGATGTTGCTTTTGTTGAGATGGATGCTTGCGATTTTTTAAAGTTTTCTCTTCCATGAAATATGAATACCATCCACTCTTCATGAAGAATTTTCTGAAAAGGTAATAATTGTGCAAGCTTTTCGATGAAATTACTTTACCTAGTAATAGCATCACTATCTTAGGATTGTAAGATTTTAGATATCATTCAAGAAATTGCTAAACTTTGGGAGACAGTTTAGTTTCTATTATTTGAAAATGAACGTTTCTGTAGAAGAATGCTCGAATTTCTGGATTTCCACATTTGAGATATTCAAATACTTTCCTATACCTTAAGACTTTCCGGAAACTAATACGCTTTAAAAATTATCCCTCTCAACTGTTCGGTTACATAGTATAGTTTCAAAACACAAAATATTCAATAACTGCCCCATTTTAAATAAAATAAACGAACTTCTTCAGCAATTGTATTTAAACTTTGTATAAATTTTGCTCGTACCAGCTCGAAAGCATTGTTTTAAAAGCTGCTTTCATTTTCATACCAATTAAAATAATCTTCTTCAAATCTTTTGATATATGTGTTATGTATTTTGAGATGTTTTCCGTTCTACAAGGGAAACAAGAAAGTTCTTGCCATTTTTTAAAGATTCAAAAGAACATGACCTACAGAAAGTGTAGCCTGTTTTTAATTTTCGATGTAATCACCATCGGCATCCAGCACCTTCTGCTAATGTGTCTCCAGGTGGGCAATCCCCTTGCAGTGAAACTAATAGGTTTTTAGACGCAAAAAAGTCCGTGAGTCTGTTGATCATGCTCCAATTACTACGAGGAGAGGTTCGTAGTGACACTTTGACACGTTGATAGCAGTTCATAGTAAAGCACTTGACGACTTGTCCGCCAGACACAAAGCATAATCTTGCGAGGGTGTATAGCCGATCTTGAACTGAACGGAGCACTATCCTGTTGTGACAATCAATGTTTGAAACGCTTTGGAGTGTCATACAGGACCCACTTTTCTTCATTGATCAGCACTCGATTGAATATAACTGTGTTACGGTGGCGAGATAGCAACAATAAACAGACTGTCACTCGTTGTTGCTTATGAATTACCAACAGTGTGAACTTACTCAGCTTGTCTTACCTAAGTAGTGCAGATGAAGTCTAGCCGTTTCACTAAAAACTTTACATTATCTGGCATGCTCACCACATATTTGATTACTTTCTTCTTCAATGGCCGTCTGCAGGTGCTTCGTCATCCAAGGCTGGTCATCCACTGCGAGCTTCATCACAGAGGGACAAATCTCCCGATCTGAATTTGTGGAACCACTGCCATACGTTCATTCACAGCACATGCAAACTCATGGCATATTCGATGACTGGATGCAGCAGCTGATAAGCAAACTTTGAAGTTGAAAAGTAAACAACACGGAACCATCTCCTTTGACACGTTTATTTCTATTCGCTATTGTATGAGTTATGTTTGATGAATGTGTGCGATGGACCTGATTTTATAACGATTGATATTTCTACTCTCGACTAATCGGTGTCTCGACCATGTCATATATTAATTTGCATATTTATTCTTACTTCATTTAATAACAATGCGAAAACGGCAAGAAATTTTTTTGGTTAAACACCACTAAATGTTCAGTGACATTTAAATTTAAAGATCATATTAGTCATTAATTGAAATTATTTTATTTATAATGCATTTGATTTTTTTAAATGTTATTAATGATATTAAGAAAAAAATCTCAAAGTTTAAGCATAGCCATTTCTATAAGGGCAGTAAAATTTTAATTTATGATAATGTTGAGTGTATATCATTAACTAATAAGAGCTCGTATGTATATTAATATCATTGAATTCAATACTTGAATTATATAATTTTAACCCGAACAAATATTTTATTAAATTTAAGAGTTTGATATAAGTGATAAATTTTCCTATTTGATTCTTAAGAATAATATATTATATGTTCTTCATGTTTGTATAGTAGAAAATCTGAAATATTTTTCGTGGAATTTATCTCATCATAAAATTTCCATGAAAACACAATATCTGAAGGTTATTAATAATTAATGGCATTTTTCTCAACTTGTGTGGAACCTTGTGCCATACAACACAACCAACCAACCAACCAAAACTCAACTTGTGTGGGCATTACCTTATCATAATAAGATATCATTCCCACCAAGATGCATAATAATGGATAATAAAAAAAAAATTCTGGTAAAAATTTTCTAAGCTGGAAATTCGGGCTGAAGAATTTTCATAATAATTATTACCCAGATAGTGTTTGCCTCTGTTATATCACAAAGTCCTGGATAACAAAATCTTTTCAAAATAACTATTAGGTAAATTTTATCGGTTATATATTTTTTGTTATTTATTTTATTGCACTTTCACAAGAATTATATCATTTTATCCACTGTTTTGAAAAAAATCTTAAAAACATTGTTTATAATTTGCTTGTTTCATTTACAATAGACAATAAATTTACTATGCATTTATTTTTTATACATTTTTATGTGATATTTTCAGGGAAGTCTGCTGGATTAGTGACGAATATGCGTATAACCCACGCTACACCGGCGCCCATGTATGCTCATAGTCCCAACCGCTGGTGGGAATACGACGGCATGATAAAGAACGAGGGTGACCGCAGGATGTGTAAAGACATCGGCCGGCAGCTTGTAGAAGATTACCCTGGAAGAAACTTGCAGGTTCTTTTTTAACACTTTCACATTATAATTCAAACTCACAAAGTTAAAAAGCTGAAATTTCATTCATTATTATATTTGCATATATGTTGTAGTTAAAGCTATAAAGTCAATAATGTGTGAGTATCTAACTAAACTGAAGATTCATTTGCTGCATTAATCTACGGAATAAAGAGATTTCCGCATTTTCCATTGGTAACGTGCACGTTAACGTCTTTTTTATGGTTAAAGCTATGAACGCAGTTGATTCTGTAAACTAATTGTTGACTGGTTGGCTATCTTAGCCCGATTGCTAAGATACTGAAAAACGGATAAACAATATATAATTTCTTAATTGCAATAACATTTTAAAGCATTTGTTTCTTTTTATTATAGATTTAAATTGATTGATGATTCATTATGTCAATTTATTTGTTGATTGATTCATTTTACTTACTTGATACTTTAGACATAAAAAAATACTTTACTGGCCACTGTAAATGCAACACCCTGAAGTAAGCATGCTCAGGGTGTTGCATTTATCAACATAAATTTACACGAGGAAATTTACAACTTGCATTAGCGGAGGTGCGATATGCAAATAATTAGAATTTCAGCGCAGGCGCATTTCACGTGAACCTTTGGCACTACTTCAAAGCGCTATTTAAGGTTTGGAGGTTTCAATTATTTTAAGTTCGGCAATTATATTTTTCTTGCGGTTTCTTTCATAAAAAAATGAAATAAAATGATCGATAATTCATCATAGAAAACAACGATCATTTTTTGATCAAGTATTAGAGTTTGGCAACGGAAAGATAATCGCCAATCGAGATTGTCTATTATTTTTTAGGAAAATCAGTAGTCGTGTACGACGAAACCAAACAACTGTGATACGGATAGAGGATCGTTGGATGCAGGAGGATACGACGGACAGACGTATTCGATCACATCCACCTCAGTCCGCCACTTCAAGAGATGACAGAGAAATTGTGCTCTCGGCAATTGTTGCTCTCATAAGAGGAAAGAGATTTTTTTATTTTCCATAAATTAAATTTCAAATTTCGAAACCTGATCTCTCCACCCGCCACCGAGTCCAACAAGAGGATGCAGACCAGCTGCAATAGTGTAAACCAGGTCTTATACACTCACTGTACATCCCTGTGATGGCCTCCATCCTTAACGAGTCATCCAGTAGATGTACCAATCGCTTTATCCATAAAGCCAATGGATGTGCTGAGGACCACAACATATCTCCAGTTTACCTGAAACAGAGCCGCCCAACCTGTTTAGTGGTTAGCGTATCTGACTACAGATGGGTGGGACCTGGGTTCGAATCCTGGCTCGGGCATGGATGTACTTTCTCTCTCTCTCTTTTTTGTCTTTGTCCTTTC
The DNA here is from genome assembly GCA_026290005.1 of Latrodectus geometricus. Classification (NCBI taxonomy): domain Eukaryota; kingdom Metazoa; phylum Arthropoda; class Arachnida; order Araneae; family Theridiidae; genus Latrodectus; species Latrodectus geometricus. The sequence goes on along the minus strand of JAPDSC010084748.1, from coordinate 287,010 downwards.
TTTGTGAATGAATGGTTGCCTACCTTATAAACGGGTACCTATGGCATGTGTGTACTGAGGAAGTTGGACTCCACACCAAATATGGTTCAGTTGGAAAAGTGAAAAAGCGCACCCTATATTGCCAAGCCTGTCTGGCACACGACAACAACAACAACAACCTGAAACAGAGGCCAAAGTAATGTGTTCGTCTCTAGGGACCTCAATTACCAGGAGCTTCCTTTCCAGGGACACTGGTCTCCACTCACGGCAAACATGTGGGTGATTTAGTCCCAAAGAGAAGCTAATAGCAACAGAGTAGTGATAGCTACTCAATGGGAGCTCTCAACCTTATTAAAGCAATCATAATGAGATGGAAAACGAAGAGAAAGCAAAAGGACAGAGAAGAGAAATAAAGAAAAAGAGGACAGATTACTGGGGTACCTCGGGATTGTGACACCCGTGTTTACCTAAAGAAAGTAATCCCTCTGAGAGGAATGAAAAATTAGTTCAATCATGTATAAATAACTTTTCATTTGTCTTAGACAGCTTTTTTTTTTCGGGGATCAATGGAAATTCACGAGATATAAAATATCGCATGCTTGATAATGAGGACTTTATTTGTTTGACTCTACATTATTGACAGCCTAAAAATTGAAGTCTGTTGTCAGGTTCTTAAAGATCTAAAGTATTACTGGTACTTTTAAAATTTTTCTATAAAATGAAGCGTATTTAGATTATATTTAGTAAAAAGTATTGAAAATTCCCATGCACTCATCTAAGTAGATATGGACACAATAAGCCAAAATCAACATACATTTCTCCAACAGTAGTAAATATCAGGATTCTGACGTTTTTACAAAGAACAGAGCTATATATATTTAGGTGAATATTATATGAATAAAAGAAAATTAAATGATAATATCTTTGGCGTATAGTACAATGTCTTATAACTTAACTTACATGATATGATTTCAAAGACAAAAAAAAATCATGATGTGTGAAAAATGCATTAGACGTGATATGCTTTCAAAGAGTGGTTTTCATGGTTTATTTAAACGATCTACCTATTTACGTCAAATATTTATTAGATTAATTTAACATAATTCAAAGTGATTTCTGAATCTATGGTCAAGTCACATGCTGTAAATGAAATCGTATATTTATAATTTTTTATTGAACATTTTTCAAAGTATTAAATTTTGTAATGAAAGCCACGAGTAATATTGCCCTTCTGTTACCTTAAGAATATTGAAGTCAAGTATCACTGCTTGTACTGTTTGTGAGAGTTATAATCTCATTACCTGTTGTGTGTTTTTTATTTATTTGATTCCATAGTATATATCGCGATTGGTAGAGCAAATAATTGCTTTGATACTTTGAGTCGTATGCAAAAAGTGACGGTTGAGCGACAAACTAACTAAATTAACCACACTCCTTCAACATTTACGTTAAAAGGCATGGCAAAAATATCCATTCGAATGGCACTGTCATTTTAAAATCTGCATTCGATCTCAAAATGAGGTTTTTATAAATCATCTTCATTTCATATCATCTTAAGCTTCTCTTCATTTACTCAGATTATTATTTTTGATAAAAAAATTTTTAAGAAAATAAGACAACTCGTTCTAGATAACCAGTAAATAGATTAAGTTTTAGTTTAAAATCTTTGAGATTGGTCTTTGAGATATCGTCAATAAACTGATTTTTCTCTTGCATCTTGACATACAAGATGCTCTTATAACAAAAAAAGATCTTTTAAATAAAGTGCAACAGATATTCTGTATCTTCTTGCATTTCCCACTCCGCAGAACACTGCTTTCCAAGGAAGTACAACAGAATATCATTTTCAGCAGCTAAAATCACTCCAAAAAAAATCTTGCACTGAGCCTTGATTGTGCAATCTGAATATTTTGTAATACACAAAATCAAAATATTCAGATTGCACAATCAAGAAAATCACGAAATTACGTTTAAGTAGGCCGACGAAATCGAATAGTATTTACTAACTTCATGACTAATTCAAACATGGGTTTTATATTCAATTCAAATTTACACTGAACATCTTTATATGTAATACCATATCGATAAACAACACTGTCTACGAAACAGTTTTCGTAAGCGTCTAAGAAATCCAGATTTTTATTCCTGTCATATTTGGTGTTCCATCGTTTGTAATATTACATGCTTATAGGCACTTTCAAAGTTAAAACCCTTCAAGAAATTTACAAAAAAAAAATATATCATATCGCTTAGTAGTTCCCTTTAATGAAGGCATGCACGCAATTTCCTTGGTAATTTTAAAGTTCTTATTAACATCTCTTGCAAATAGTCCTAACTGAGTAGTATCATTTATATCTGTACTTTGATCCGTAGCTATGGAACAAAATTTTAACTGGCCAATCTTTGACTCTAAATTTTGATGCCAAATTTTTATTGATAGCTACTATTCTAGAAGTCACCTTTTTTTTTAGACATATTTATTAGAAAAATATTTTCTTTTCTGGGCATAAAACACAAATTTTGAGCATGCATTGTTAAGCGAACTTTCCATTACTAAGACCTTTATTAATTTTAGCAATATTGTATGCTACAATGTAACATGCATATGTAGCTGTTTGCTGGATACTGTTAACCTTCTTGAAAAAACTTCGTCATCCTGATATATTTTTAGAAGGATTTTCAGCATTTTCTTCCATATTCGGACATTATTCGTAATTGGATGTGAAATGATTGTGAATGTTGTATTATTTGAATAATTCTACAGCTTCATTGTAAAAGATAAACCAGAGTGTCTCATTTGCAATGATAATATTTGCATAATATTTCAATGTCTATTCATCATTAAAGCAAATGCGCTCTGTTTTAACTTAACGTTATTAGAAGCCGTTTTGAGGTTGAAATATTTTACGAATAATCCAAACTCGCATTAGTAAAACTGTACTTAAAAAAGATATACTTAAATAATTTCACTAATATATTCACAGTGATGCAATATATCTGCAATCTTTCCATAAGCAATCAATAATATGAGAACTGGCGCCAGAAGAAAAAGCCGCTGGCTGGAATTTATAATGCGCAGTTTACACATGTGAGGTCTAATTCATCTATATTGTATTCTCATGTTTTCGAGATTCTCATGTATTCTCATGTTTTCATGCGAAAGAGATAACGCTTATTGGCGACAATTTGAGTTAAAAATAACAAAACTTCTGCTTTTAACGCTTTACCGATTGAAGGCTGTATGTGCTTGCTTTTTCGTCCATTTATGTTCGGTAGAATGAAAATAGGGAAAGAAAAAAATAAAATCATCAGTCTTTTGTAAAAAGGAAAGAAAAAATAATATTTGAACAAAGTATAAAAGGAGAGATGCAAATATAAATATAGATTTATTTTAATTTGCCTAGGACCATCTAATTCTATTTGAGGGCCCAGATAAAGCCTTACGGCAGGCAGAGTTGGCCCATCGATGGCTAAAGCGGAAATAGACCAAGTTACTTTCTGTTGTCTAAGATGACATAACTCTTCACGATGATGAAACTATCAACAATTTGCAATCATCCAAAGTTCCATCAGTTGCATTAAATTTGATGTCCAATATCTTTAATTGATGTATGCTTTTTTACAGGTTATTCTTGGCGGTGGCCGTGAATCATTTATGCCTAACACGACCTTTGATCCAGAATATCC
>JAPDSC010084748.1:266654-278344 GCA_026290005.1 Latrodectus geometricus | reverse complement strand
TTTTAGAACTTTTCTTTAATTCTAATTCAATTTGATTCCTAGTTTTGATAACGATCTTTGTTATGACTTTCAATGATCTGATCTCAAAATTGATGATCATTTTTATGACTTTCGATAATCAGATCTTTTTACTATATATCACTGTATGCTATACTCATATTACAATATCATTTAGTCACTTGCAGTTTCTTTTAAATTGTACATTTTAATTAAAACTCAATTTTAAAGTTATTAACAAACGTTACGTTTAAACTTATAATATAATAATTTATTCACATTCACAGAAATAAAAACTGATATTGTCCCATTAAACAGATAACACTTTAATGTTGTCTTTAAAAATAGTATATTTATAGTCTTATACAAATATATATATATATATATATATATATATATATATATATATATATATATATATATATATAAAAATTACAAAAATGAAAATCTTGACAAAGACGAAGATTCTTGTTGATGGAGTCTATACATGCTTAAAAATTGATTCTCTCTAGTGAATCCTTAACGATGATTGTGCTAGCTCGAGTGCGGACTTCATCATTTTGTTATATTTACAGTTACAGAACATTAATTGTTGAATGTATCTTAACATACATTATCGGGAAAAGTTAAATATAGCGGGTCTAATTGGATTGAAATTCATAAATAAAATTACTAATGCCGAGTATTTTCCTCCAAAATATGAAATATTATCTGGCACTGGGTCCGAATAATACTTTGGCCTTATTTTTGAACTTGGTGAATTTTTTTTGGAGGATTTTGTCGTTTTTCGGGCAATCTGGACTTTTTAAGACCAAAAAATCGAGAATGATGCAGGTACTTTACAATCTATTTTGATAATCCTAGTTTACAACTCTATTGGGACAATTTAAAGTCTTTTCTTTTAATAAGTATTTTCCTTAGAATTAAGAGGAAAACTCAAATAAATTTTATTTTTTTTAAACATCCAAATTTTAAATTTACGTTTTTTATAATCAATCGAATTTAATTTACTTACTTAAAAAGAAACTATGATCAAACAATTATGTCAGCTTGACAAAATTTCTTAATTTCAAAAAAATTTTAGAGATGGGAAAAAAATTATAGAATATCTGTGCCAACTATAGTTCCAATTGTGAAAATATATACATTTAATTTCCCTTTAGTATGCATTGTATTAATATTTATAACATATTGGTACATATTGTTTAATAGCTATATAATCTTCAAATTCTCATTTCTATTTTATTTACGTTGATTTTGAATTATACATTTTTATAATATACATTTTTAAAATGTGCTTATAATATTTAGTGTTTATTTTTCTGTGAATATTAGTTATAAAATATAGTATTCCGACTTTTAAAATTCTAACTTCTGTTTAATTAATGTCGTTAATATTGAATATATATATATACATGTTTGTATAAATATAATTTACGTATTGTTGTGTGTGTATCTCTGAATATCAAACAATACTGTATACAATATATTCATTCGGACAACATACCTTTACAAAACTAAATTAAATTTAATTAAAGATTTTAATTTTGATATCACCATCAATGAAATATATATATATATATATATAATTTCATTAATGATGATATCAAAATTAATAAAATATATATATATATATATATATATATATATCATTAATGAAATAACATACATTAGAATTTTATTATGAAAATGTACATTTGTATATATCGATACATAATATTCTTTATATAGCATCTCTGCAAGTATGATATTCAATACTATAAATAACATTCTCAGCGATACAATATAACTGAAAATTCAGAATTATGTTTCATTAGTGGTATTCCTTTTGAGTTATATACATATGATTGTCCAAATCTGTATTTAATTCGTGTACAGCGTATATGAGTATTATGTGCACAATATACATAATTCATACATTAAAATTCTAAAAAAATGCTCTGACTTTTGTTTTGTTGATAATGTTGACGTTATGTTTTAAATGTATGTTGGAATAAATAAGATATTTGTTACTGGAAGGATTATACTTTCTCATTAATATTTAAAATATACTTAATATTTTAATTAAGTCATTAATTATAAGTATATTTATAATTTACATAGATCAATGTCTTCTGTTATAAAAGTTCTTAAGTTTACATTGAAATGAGAAATAATATTCCCATATAAGATATTAGCACAGGTCCTTGATCGATGCAATTATAAAAAAATACCCACTGTGTTTATGCCAATTTGAAATTCCTTAATTCAACATCTATGATATATTTCAGGAGAAATAGTTTATTAACGTCAACAGTTCATTTTAATTGGGCAAATATACGAGAGAGACCTTCACGTTTCTCCTTTAATTTCCTTAAAACTACGGGGTATAATTATAAAAAAAGAAAGAAAACTTCTACGTGAATCTGTTTTATCAACACATGCAAGAAGAGAATAGACAAGACACTCATTTTCCTCGTTGGAGATTTAAAGAGTGTTATTACACAAGTGGCCTTCTTCATTCAGCATAAAGTAATTGAACAGAACAATGTAAAATAAAGAAAAAGTGTTTTTTAGTGCAACACAGAATTGTGTTTAGTTGATTACATTTTGATGCTGAAAATGAACAATTATGGAATCATGAATATTACAAGGATTTGATGATGAATTCTTTTATCTGTGTTTTTGACAATATAAAATAATATAGTCTGATAGCTTTTTGATGAATATTTCAGGATTTACGATCTTTTACGAACAATGGCGCGTAGTTATGAATCTCTATAGATCCTTGTTGAAATATTAATAAAATATTTTATGTTATTAAAAAGCAAAATTTTTTTAATTAATTTAAAATTAATTAAAAAAATTTAGCTTGAATAACAAATTAATTTTATGTTATTCAAGCAAATTAATTCTAAACAAAATATACTTTGTTTTTCTTTAAATACTTATTTAAAGATAAAGCAAAAATAAAGCTGTTTTTTTTTCAAAAAAAATAAAGCATCAAGGTTTTCATTTATGAAAATCTTGATGCTTATAATCAAAAGTTTTATTTAATAAGATAGTTTAATTAACGAGTTCTTCAAAAATTATAAAGATGAGTTATGACAGATATGTAGAAAAGACCTCGGTCCCGTGTCCAGAAAGTTGAACGTTCGATTCCTGATTCAGCTAAACACCTTTATGCTAAAAGAGCTTATGTATATTAATCTTTCTTAATGTCTACAGTCTTTTTGCTGATAGTACCAACTCAGACGCTGACTTCTTTATTTAAACGTGGTTCAAATTTCGAGATTAAGGGCTTTGATCAGTGAAAAGAAAAGCAATTAGAAATGTATTGTAATTTCTATATAAAGATGATTCTTACTAGGCAGATTTTTTGCATCAAGTAAGTTGAAAAATACTGATGAATCATTTTAACCATACATGTTAAGAAGATTCTAAAATCAATCTTCTCTTTTTTTTTTATTGATGATCATATACGCAGTTATATGCTGGAGGATATTATACACTATTTGACAGAAGTTTCTGAGTAAGAGAATCATTTTTTGCTATGCTGCGCTAATTACGAGAATTGTTAATGAAAATTTAATTGCATCATTGTACATCAACTTCTGAATTTTCAGATTTCTGAGTTATCTTCTAGAAACAGTGACAGTCTAATGTAAGTAAAGTAAGAAGGAAATTATACATCACTAGATTGAACATTTATTAGACTCTAAGTAGTTCGTTTTGTCCATTCATGGTTAATCAAAACAGCTTTTATTCAAAATGATATTTTGGTGCATTACCAAGTAATACAAAAAAAACCTTCGGTTATCATAGAAAACACACATAGTATTTTAATATTCCAACATTTGCATAAAATTATGGAAGATTTTTCATTTAAAATTCCTTTATATTAATAATTTTATGTTTTAAGATGTACATGTAAATCTATTGTTGCTTCATCACAAAAAGCCTTATCCTTTTTTTTTTTTTTAAAGGATATTATTTTGCAATCTCTCTTATTATTTTTAATAGTGCAAAATTTTTAGACACATAAATTTTTATAAAATACGATGTAAAACAGTTTAAAATACCAAACTTTAATTCATTATGCAACATGTTCCTTTATTATATATATAAAACTTTCTTTTTATGATGTAAGCAATCAAATTTAAGCATAAAATAAGCAACTTGTGAGGTTCTTAATTTTATAATACAAAAACTTGCAATTTAAAATCTATTTAAACATCAAAAATAATCATTGAACAGATATATAAACATTATCAAGGTCCTATTTTATATTTCAATTTATAAATACGATACATTAAATTTATGCACTTTTTTCGACCATTTTTACATTTTGTGAAAGCTACATCATTTTTATAAAATAAATTTATCAGATAAATTGTAATGCACAGTTCAAATTTTATCTTCCTTAGTTTCTAAATTTTGAAATTATAACATTATTAATTATTGATTCCAAAACCAAAAACATTCAATGTATAAAATTTTAAAGGATTACTTTAAAATTTTATAATTAACTTTAAATTTTTTCTCCTTTTACTTTCTGTATCAAGCGACTGTAGAATTACCAACGTTTTGTTATCAATACTGCTGATCAGTTACTTTTTCATATGGTACAATCTATCTTTTCCTGTTTGCTGAAGTTGCTAATAAAGTTACTGTAATTTTACTTTCATACTTCTGATAATAGTTTTCCCAATATAAGCACCGACATTCTTTACCCTTTACCACCCCAGATACTTATCAAGTTATAAGGTAACCACCTAATCTCCTCTCCAAATAACACTATAGCACTATAGAAATAAAGAAACATATTTTTCTACAAATCACTTAACATGCACAATTCCTTCTAGAAAGGACGGTCTTTAGATATATCAGAGATCGAACCCGCCACCTCCGGATACGAGAACAATGCCTTCCCCAATCAGTCTATATGAACCCCTTAAACCAATATTATAACAGTATTCTTATTAAATATAATTTAAAATTTCTTTTAAATCAAGCAATTAAACAACATAATTTTAAAAATATTAAAAGTATCAATGACATTTTTTTTAATATTTGTGTCATTGTTTATTTAATAATCTTAAGTTCATTTGTAATAATTATCATTCTATTGAATTTCAGTCTATACGATCTGTTATAAATTAAAAAAAATATGACTTTATAATTAAAATATTTTCACACTTTAACTCATCCTTATTCATTTAAAAAATATTATGGGTATTATGTTTTAGAAAAGACATAAAATTGAAATATTTTGCAATCATTTAACAATTTTAACTTTACAGGCATCGCAGAAGTCTCAAATTCCGACAATCTGCCTTACACAACGCTCATGTACACATCTGGACCTGGCTACAAAAGAACTGATAAAGGCAGACCTAATATCACCAACGACGACACGGGTAAATAATTAAATTTATTTAGTGCTCCTCTTTTTATGATATATATTGATAAAATTTATAATTATATAAAGAATCTTGAAGTCTCTTGTGTTATTGTATATTTAACTGTTCTGTAGCAGTAACTACTTAATTTGAAATTGGTTCCAAAATGTTTATTCCAGTTGAAAAATTCAAAAATACAACTGAATTGATCATTATTTTCAAAAATTGATATCACATTGCAAGTTTTTACCAAGCAATTTCAGACAATGTCTGATGAGTTGAAGAACGAGTTAAGAAATGATAAGAAACAATCACAAAAAGTGCAAAATTATTAATTTCTACCTCTAACTTTTTTTTAAATGTAAAACTTCTAAGTGGATAAGCTAATGATTCATTAGAGGGGTTCTTTTTACTATTCTTAAGGTGAGTCAATACTTGAAGAAAGATGTCTAAATAAATGATGGAAAAACTATTTTTGCTTTTAAAAATTGTTATCAGATGTTTTTTTTAATGTCGTTTTTAGAATATTGCACTTAAAGCAGCCACAACGAGGCATAAATTTATAAAGTGCTAAAAATTAAATTTTAAATATGTCGATTATTTCAGGCTAATAATTGATGAAATCAATGTACATTATTAAAGTCTTTATTCCATTGTGTTGATTTAATCCGTGGGAAATAAACCTCTCTTGACAGCAAAATTCAACCCACAGCCTAAGTTTCGCGAGTGAATGAAGGGACTTTATACACTAGCCTTAAATTTCAAGAAAAATTGATTCAAATTTAATTGTATGTCAATTTTAAGAAAAGTTTCTTAGTCAATTTTTTTTAACTTGAAACGAAATAACTTAATATTTAAAAAAATTTATTAGCATATTTGATGTCTATCTGAGATAAAAATTTCCTGAAATGACGAAAATTTGTATATGGTGGTGTATAAAGCGAAAGGTTTTCAATTCAGCAAGATTTTTAGTAACTTAATTAATTTAACTAAAACATAATAGCATTAAGTCTCCATGTGAATGATCTGAATTATATTACATTTTTCAAAATAACATTGCTTGTATTACATAGCTTCTTAATTTTTTTAGCTGATAAAGACTACCTTCAGTTAGCTACAGTACCAAGATCATCTGCTTCACATGGTGGTGAAGATGTGGGCGTATACGCAATCGGACCAATGTCTCACCTCTTTAGTGGAGTGTATGATCAACAGTACATCGCTCACGCGATGGGATACGCTGCATGCATAGGTCGCAATAAGGAACATTGTCAAGGACCCAATGAGTATAGGGCGAACTCAGCACAACGTCCTCGAAAGTGGAACTTGTGGTTACAAGGGCTGGTAGCAGCGGCAGTTGTCTTGGCGTACTGACTTCGAAATTCATAAAATTATCTTATAATATAATAGCTGAGAATTTGGACTTTTATTTTTATATTTCTTAAAGACATTTAGTGAGAACTGTGAGTAGTAATACGGAATCCTAATCGCATTAGTAACGAAATCCCAAATCATTTTAATCAATTTGAAACTTTTAATTATTCTAGATAACCAAATGTTTGATTCATGTTTGAATGTTTTTCTTAATTTAAATTTCACTTTTCTGCTAAGTACATACTAAGAATATTAAAAACAGAATCTCTTAGAGTCAACAGATATCTTCAAAAGAATATTTCTGTGTAGATTTTGTTTGCTAAATTATTGTTGGAATATGAATTTTAAATCTTGTAACATAGATTTGTAATAAAATCTGTACATAGATAACTGAGGATGGTGTGATTTCTTAAATTACAAATTATTAAAGCTTACAGAGCTAACATAAAAAAAGGAAATGGTAACTAACTGTATAGTTCCCGCTGAAGCAACCTTATACTTTAGACTAAGTTGCCAAAAAAGAACGTTTCAATCAATGTGAGGAAACTACTTGATTTTCATGTCTCTTCATCTGTTTGGAGCACACACAGCCTCACTTACTATCTCTTTTTGCTTAAAAAAATCTGCTTTATTGAATACTAACAAACATAAAAAAAAAATACATACAATTTCAGAAAAGCTTTTCTAAATAATATTTTAAATTTTATTAAATAATTGCACAATGATATATAATAAGATTTATGTTATTTCCAATAAAAAAGAGGTTTTAAAATTAGGTATTACGTCTTCACTTATATATATGCACTTGTAGATTCATAATTATTAAATTTTCTATGATGCCCTTTTAAATAAACATGAGTTCACAATTTAGTAAGAATTTAAACTAATTGCATTAGAATTTGAAATAATGAAAAACTTATCAGCTTTCTTTTGATCAAATTAAGAATTAACATGCTTTCATCTTATATGCACTTATATTATTAACTATCTTAAAAAATCCCTTTGCTGCCAATCCAAATAATATGAACTTACAACATTTAAATATATATTAATTTAATACACATATCACAATTTATATCGTTTCCTGAGATAATATTATAAATAACTCAGAAAAATGTGATAAAATGAAAAAAATCATGTTTTCTTAAATAAAATAGTAAATTAACATTGTTTTTATTTTATACGTATTTTTTTATACTATAAATTAAAAAAAATTTTCATGATGCCAGTCTGAATGAATGAGAGCTATCACATTTAATTTAACAGCTATATTTTAATTAATTCAGAAAAACGTGATAAAATGAAACATTTATAACATTTTGAAAAATAAAATTGAGTCATCTTCTTTGTACATGTATATAAACAATAATAAATTTTTCTTTAAATAAATATGCGCACAAAGAAACTTCTAGACACTCAAATTAATAGCTATGTAACAAATGTTTAAAAAAAAATGATAAATTGAGAAAACTTTTTCACGCTTTACTGAAAAAACTACAAATTAAATAATTTTTTTAATATGCACTTTTATATTAGGAATAATAAACTTTTCTTGATATAAATGCTATTTTTAATTACTTATATCAAAATAATTTTTTGCAGAAAATGATAAATCAATTATTTTTAAAAATGAGCCAACCCAATTTTGTAAACTTTAAAAAAGTCATTGAGTAATGGTACAAAAAATATCAGAAAAATTTAATAGAAAAAATATTCTTGTTTAATTCACTTTGTGCTGTATTTTACCTTAATTTTATTGAAATAACTCTGGTGCTGCCATCTAGTTTAAGAAGTAAGAACTATCACATTTTAATAGATGGTATTGTAATTTGTATTATCATACTAAATTATAAGAAGAAAGAACTGGAACTATCACTGAAAATGATCAAGTTATTTTAAATATATATATTTATAATAATTTATACATCTATAGTTATTTCAAATAAAAGGATTGGATTAACTTTTTACCCACCGTAAGAAAAACCTCAAAAATGTTATCGCAGAAGTTTAACAAATTTTAAAATTTAAAATACTCAAGTGCATGTGAAAAAATGGTAACCAGAAAAATATGTGTAATCTAATTGAATTAATTTAATAGCTTGCATACTACTTTTAATTTTTTTAACTAAAAACACAGTAACTTTGGTATTAAAATATAGCTTGTACTTACAAGCAATATTTTTTAAACACAAAGAATGAAAGACTTTAATAAAATATAGAAAAATAAGAAAAAAAAAATCTAAGCATATAGAAATTGAAATCAATTCTTTCTTACCAAAATCATGAATATCTTTCTCATGTAAAAAGAGTAAAGTATAAGATAATTCTTAATGTTTTAGTACGAGTCATGTTACGGAAGGAAATGAGTTTTAAGAGCACCAACTAGAGATTTTTCTATTTCTTTAAAAAAAGTTGAAGAAACTAATTCTGTTTCGTCAGCCTATTCTAAAACATTAATATTGGTAAACCACCATCTGTTAAGACTTCATTAAACATTCATCACAGAGCGATTGTTATATTAATTCATATTTTTATACTCACATTCTTAAATTAGTGAGATCATATAAATTTCAAGGGAGTCTTTATGATATTCATCAAGTGGAATCTTAGCTCCAGTGCAGCAGTGTTTAATAGCAGAAGTAATGCTTAATCAACAATATAAAAAAAAATCTATACTTCTTGCTTGAATCTTTTACATATTTATTTAAGCTTTTATTTGAAAAATTTCGTGTTTTAAATCGAATACGATATTATTGGTAATTCGAAGTTTTTATTCATATTTTCGTTAAACAATTTTTTAGTTTCTAAGGTGATATTGCTAAGTGGTTTATTCGGACTTTAAAATGTTAATAGTGTTGTTTAATTAATCAGTAAAGATAAATCAAAATCTTTCTATCAAAGTTCTTAAGAGCTATTATAATTCCAAATTTTACAGGTATTGAAAATCGAATATATATACTTGAAATGCTTTATTGTGGTCAAAAAGTCATTGGTCTCCTTTTAAATCATACAATCTATTTTTACATTTTCATAAATATTAAATATTGTGTATGTTCTCGATCAAAATCTAAAGTTTTCCATGGAACACTTTTTTTACAATTGTGGGGAGTGATTTCAATGTAGGTTTTGAGATGTGTTCTTAATATGATCCGAATTCAAAACGATGTAAAAATGTTTTAATATTTGAGCTACATAAAAATTATTCAGTACTTTCAACAGTCACCGGCAGCGAGTCACTTTGGCACTTAAAAAAGTCTCACATATTCTTTGGGTACCAAGAGGTTTCTTCATTGCCTTGTGTGTACAAGAATAAGCAACTCAGCACATTTTGGACTGCTTTTGACCATCGCGAACTTGATTCTATTAGACTAGAGGGGGAAGATATTCGTAACTGTCCACTTCTTGTGTGTGTATCGTGCTTCTTTAAAGACAAAGGTTTCATTGATCTGATTTGGAAACGCAGACCAGTTGAGAGATTAGAAACAACTGTTCCAAGGAAAATCCTGCTATATAGTTTTCTTTAACGCATTTGTTCTTAAAGTATTAAGCAATCGGGCAAAAATTATTGGGAAGTTTGCACATGCAATATCATATTCGGATGACCTTATTTCATTTATAATCCCCGAGTGAGATCTTTTAAAGTAGGAATAGACTATACATTATAACTAATCTTATTTGCCACAGATGGCACTACTAAAGAGCATTTTTCTTGACATTGCTCAAAAATAAATTACGCTGTACTTTTTATTTTTGTCAAAAATAAATAAATAAGTGAAATGAAATAAAAAAAAGTCATTGGTTACCCATTTTTCAAAATATAAATAAAAACTTGTATTTTATGGGGTTAAGGGGAATGCATACTTAAGATACATAAAAGGTTACGTGGGCGAAGAGTATTTTTCTAAAGATATAGCTTATGTATCGTGAGTGAAGAATATAAAAGCTATATTTTGAAACTCCATTTATTCCTTAATAGCTTAAGTCTTAAATTTTGACGCCTATTAAAAATAAAGAAAAAAATATTCTTAGGAACCAAACATATTTATTGAATGTTGTAATTGAACAGAGTTTATATAGTTCATATTGATATTTAAAAATTACATTCTTGTTTTAAAATTTGGAGATTGATAAGAAAGTCAATCTCCAATTTAGATTTTAAACTTAGATTTTTTTTAGTTTTAAATAATTTTTTAAAACAAGTTTTACATTGTTTGAAAAAATTTAAATAAGCAAAATAAACGCATCTTAGTTGAAATATTTTTCTGTAAAAATATTCTTTTCTGCTAAAAAGCTTTTACGACAACAGTTTTGCAAAAATATTCTATTCATATGCCTATAAAACAAAACTTATTTTATGCATATTACTCTCTAATTTATTTTTAGTTATTAAAATGGAACCTTTCAAACACTTCATATTCAGTAAAAAAAAAAAAAAGAAAAAAAAAAAAACACCTATGCATCGAATGCATTGTAAATAATATTAATAAAAAAAGTTAAATTTTTATCAGCAAATGATTTTTAAAATCAAATTTTTATAAAGTTTTATACAGTAGCTTCTAAATTTACAAAATGATTTGAACATGAGTTTCTACATATTAATTTAAGTAAATTCTTAATTATTGTTGACTTATATTAACTTTTATTGAAATACTTTAAATTGCATGTGTCTGTTAAATATATTATGTAAAAAACAACAGCTTTCATCTAAAAAATGTCGGTACTTCTTATTCATAGAAAACTCTCTATTAGAAATTAGTTAATAGAAATTTTAATATACACAAGGAATCTAATCTTTCTATCCATATTTATAAAATTATTAATATAATGTAATTTCTTTCTTTAATTACATTGAAAATAATAAGTATGCTCATTCTTATTAAAAAAAAGGAAAATTTAATTTTTGAAAAACGTGATATATATATATATATATATATATAT
>JAPDSC010084748.1:242979-266554 GCA_026290005.1 Latrodectus geometricus | reverse complement strand
ATATATATATATATATATATATATACAGTAGAAGTCCATTAATCCGGCATCCAACAGTCCGGAATGCCCGATAGTCCGGCATCGCTCCGGAAAATTGTAAAAATTTTGGTTTTCTCCCAAAGTATGTCTGTAAAGCAAATAAAAACGCTCGAGTGCTATTCGGAAGTTTTCTGGGTAGTTAGAGATCATCCGGAAGCGCTCGGTATTGTTCGGAAACAATTAGCTGCCGGCTAGTCAATAGTAAACGTAACTTTTAATACTGTTTATAAAAAAAAAAGTGATTTTCGTTCTAACTGTACACAAAGGGGCCATGTTTTCAAAACCTAAGCCTAAATAAAGTGACTCAGATGCCGAAACGGAAGAAAAGGAAAAATCAGCTGGGCAGAAGTTGCAGCATCACTAAATAAGTTTATCTCTTTTGCTGAGGCTAGTACTAGCTACAGTGCTTCAGAAATTATTGATTTCCATATCATTAGAAATAAAGGTGAAAATGCGCTTTAGGTCCCCTGCTCTGCCAACTTGGCGAAATTGTGCTGTGGGTTCCGTACTTGGCGCGTTTTCAAGAACGCTGTTGCCATGGTGATAATGGAATACGATTTTTAACTAATTAGCAACCAATGAAAATGACCGATTATTCAAACTGAAACTGATTAACTACCAATGAAAATGCTGAAAGAAAAAGCAATTAATGAGCATGCGCGAATAAGCGCTACAAATTATTTCCTCCGGAGGCTGTTATAAAGAGCTCATTAGGGATAAAACGTCCGGTTTACCATGCTTGGTGCATTTATCGCCAAGTTGGCACAGTAGGGGACCTAAAGCGCAGATTAACGGAAATAAATTTTAAACTAAACGCCAAAAGTCAAGAAAACAAAAAGACATTCATGACTTTTTTAAATCTAAGTGAAATATGTTTTACAGTACGTGTACATACATTATATGAAATGTAAAATAAACTTTGTTGTATGTATTTGCATACTGTATTTGTAGTTTAATTATAAACCTATTGTTCTTATAACTACCGTCCGATAGACCGGAATTTTCGGTAGTCCGGCACCGAGCCGGTCCCGAACGTGCCGGATTATCGGACTTCTACTGTATATATGTATGTGTGTGTGTGTGTGTGTGTGTGAGTATGTATGTATATATTCGAAGGAATCGTTTCGTTTTTATTTTACATAATTTTTATTTTTGTCAGTAAATGTTTCTAAACACATTTTTTAATGAAATAAATACTATGAAATACTTTTCAATAATATGCAATTTAAACATAAAAAAATTATTTAAACTGCAACACTGCATATTAACTGTAAACCGAAAGTCAGCATTATAAAAGCTGCTTTTCAGTTTAACTACATTTCTGAAAGACATCGCTTCTTTTCATATTCAGTAAAATGTTTAAATTTCTTTAAAACAGGGATACAACTATTTTTTTCATATTTCGGCTTGATTATAATAGCATATCTTATAATATTAAAATAAGTCTAACTCATACGAATGTATTTTATTTTATAAAAATTACGCAGGTTACCTTTTATGTTTTTACTGATGATCAATAGAAAGTGTTACTGAAATGTGTCTTCATGATATTCGTCAAATTCACACTTAAAAAAAAATTGAATTAGAAGCATTTAAAAAATTATCTGCCTATTTTGCTTAAAGTGAATGTTTTAAAGAAAGAAATGTGAGCTGAGAAAAATAAAAAATCATCCATCGCGAACCACGTGATGGTTCGCGATGCATGATTTTTTTATACAAGAATGCTTTATATTGGTTAGTGATGTTTTAGATAATGAAGCATCACCATAGAAAAAGACTATTAACAATTATGGTTTGCATAATATCATTGTGGTCCTGCAACCGTGAGTGATGAATCACGTGGAGGACGACCAAAATCAGTAGTGATCCAAAGCACTGATGATGTGAGCAAGAAGATAGAAGAATATCGGCATGTCACGTATTTTGAGATAGAAGAATTCGTTGCCAAATCACAATCTGCAATACTTTCGATTTTGCACGAACATTAAGCTGTAAAAAGATTTGTTAAAGATAGATTCTGAATAATTTGATAGAAGCTTGAGCAAATTGATGACAGAAAACACTAATAAACTTGGATATATTTGTATGAACTTGAAACTAAACATTCCACTGTTTAGGTGTTTCCAAATGAGTTGAATTCTACGGAAGTTGTTGATTCACGAAGCATTTCCAAGGATTTGATTACTTGGATTGATTACAAGGATATGTTTACCGAGGACATGATTCTCTTCGGCCTTACAGGAATTATTGCAAATAATCTTTCAGAGGATCGAAAAACTGCTAACACTAAATGGCATACAGAAATTTGTTTGTTAAAAATCATCTACGAAATCAGGAAAAATAACAAAATTGTAGCATCAATTTTTCGTAACAACACACCGGCTTACACACAGCAAGTGAAAGGATTGATAATTTGAAGGATAAAAATATCGAATTAGTATCTTATTGCCCATATGCTCCTGATATGTCGCCTAATGACTTTTTCTTGTTCCCTTATGTCAAACAAAATATGCGCGTGAGTGATGATTTTACATTCCGCAAGAAGTTCTAATGCTTTTCAAAACTATGCTTCTGAAATATTAACTTTAGAGTTAAAAAACTGTTTTAGGAATTGGTTTCAAGAATGGAAAAGTGTATAAATCTTAAAGACGAATATTTTAAAAAGCAATAAAACATTTTTCCTAAATTACTTTTCTTTCTGTTTTTCATAGAAATTTAAAAGCTAACCGTCTTACTATACATCGATTATTATATTAAAATAATTGTTTAGAACTATGTAATTGTTATCTAATAAAATTTGAAAATTTCTCTATAAATATCATGAAAATATATAAATTTAAATGCATTTATAGCATAAATTGTTTTTACAATTTACGCAATAAAAAAATTCACAGTAAGTAAATTCTCTTATCCACCATGGTATATCAATTAATTAATGTGTATTAATCATCTTTTTATTCATAAGAGTTTCTCAAAAAATTTAAATATTTACATATTATTTCATTAACCCTTTATAATTCTCTACTTCATAAGTATTTCAGATCACACTAGAAAAAATATTCTTTCAGGTTCATAGTATTATTATAAATATGACATTAAACATCATTAATATTCCTTAAGAGCAAATAAAAGAATTCATATTTTGCTTCCTACTACTTGTGTTGTATTAATTTTTTACAATACTTTTATTAGTAATTTAAAAGACTTTTAATATTTTTATTAGAATTATATAAACAATGTATATAAACAAGCTCATAATATTTAAATAAATACAGCAAATATAATAATTATACAGCTTTATATTTTCTTTTTGCCATAACAATTAGAGTTTCTAATTTTAATTTGATAATAACATTCTGTCTAGCTCACTCGATTATTCCTTTTTAGATTTATGTTAATGTTCTTATTTAAATAATTACTACAACATACTATGTAAAATAAATATTTTTATAATTTTTAATTTTATTTCAAGTCAATTAAATGTATAATATTACTTATATTTGCTGGCCGATGGCTGAGTGGTCAACTTTCCTGTTTCCTAAATCGTTAGTCTTTGGTTCGAATCTAGATTCAGTCACATGGATATTCCTTTCTCACACTCTCTTTCTATCTCTGTTTCCTGGTACTTTCTTCTGTAATGATGAATGAATATGGCCCGCCATATCCATGGCTTAGTGGTTGAATGTCGTGGGTTACTCGCCTCTGTGATCTGGTTGACAGATGTAAACCAGGTAACAATAAATGACTTGTTGTGGTCTTGGTCTTGTTGTGGCGAAGGGTTCGTGTCCCTGCGACCGTCATTAAAGAAGAAATTACTAATATTTTTCTCGGCGTTAATGATAATATCATTGAAATTTATTCGACAAAATGTGTGAATGTAGTTTAAAATATATTAAATAAGCTAATGATAGCATCATTGAAATATATTTGAAAAATAAATGTAGTTTAAGAAGCTTATTATGAAATTAATATTGCTTAACCTGCTCATAAAATAGTCATGTCTAATGATACTTTTTAATGTTTCTACTTAAAACTAAATTTTAAGAAAACTTTTTATATTAAAGCAAATAAAGAGCTAATAGTCTTATATGACACAATTATTTTAATATTAAATAGGAAGTTTCGAGAAATTTCCTGATCTGTAACGAACATAGCTTATCTGAAAATCTGCTGTAGTTTGAACTTTTTAAAAATATGTATTAAATAAAGTGAAAAAATATTGAATAAACATACGTGTTTCTTAACTTGAAAAATATAAACTAAAGTTCACAATCTATAAAAATAATTTTCTTTCAGCAGAAATATATCATTTTCTCAACAGTTTAATTCCTATTTCTAAGAAATATCAGCCAAATTTTGCTCTATGTTACTGATTTTATAGGCTTAGAAATTTGTAGTCTTCAACAATCACGAAAACTATCGTTTGACATTCACCCACGGCATCACTGGGATTTAATATTTATTTATAGATGGTAATACCACAATTTATTGCTTTTCATAGTTAAACAATTGTCTGCACAAAACGAAAGATATAATTTTCCTGGACGGCCATCAACGTTGAATCCTTTGAGGTTTCGAGTCAATGAGGAGCAGGGGAATTCTGTCTCACTCCTCCAGAAGAGACCTTTCCAATTCTTAGAGAGTTTTTGGAGATGATAGGCTTCCGACAACTGGTCTGCTTATTCCATTTATATAATTCATTCCTCCTAAAGGAAATCATTCACTAATTAGGCGGATGTTGTCTTCAATTGTCATCCTTTAACATGAAATTATTTCCAGCTGCTGCAGCGTAAGGAACTACAATAGTTTAGAGGATCTCATCTCCCTACCAGTGAGATCAAGAACTCTATTTCGAATGATATGCATTCTGAGCACTGATAAATGGAGATGCCTGCATAAACAATCACTCCTCCACCTCCAAATCTGACACCTTCCTTAACAAATGCAGAATTGTTTCTAGTGCCATATTCTCTTCAGATGAAAATACGCCTATTATCAGGATGAAAATAAAAACGGACCTCGTCTGAAAAAAGATATTACGCCGTTCATTTCTCCTCCAATTCACATGCTCCATTGCCCACTTCCTGCGAGCGGAACGGTGCCTTGCTGTTAACGTGACACACACCATTGATCGACGAGCATACAGCTCTAATTCGTGAAGATGATTTCGGACAGTTTGTGTCGAAATTGTGGTACTAGCAGACAAGCTAAAAAAAATTCACATTTCAATGTCTCCAAATCATTACTGAAATAACGGTCTTTATTCGGGGGTGTTGCTCGTCTACGACCTTGTTTTGATCTCTATTCTCCATTTCCAGTTTCTAACAAATGGTTCCAGATCCAGAAAATCTGCTACTTAGGATTGTGTTTGGTCCTCTCTAACAGTCAACAACTCTACAAGATTCTGAATCGATTAAATGACATCTCTAAGACATCGCACTCATCAAAACAATGACGATTATTCTACTCCGCTTTGTTTTACATTGTGTTGAAAACCCAATTTCATTCGTTGCAGATATAGCGTCGTCTTAGACGTCAAACTCAAAATTTTCAAACTTTGAAAATACGAAAAACTTGAATTTATGAATTCTCTTCTTCCATTTTATGCAAAAAAAAAAAAAAAAAAAAAAAAAAATCCTTATGTTATAAGACTTACAATATCCTAAAATTGTTTTGAGCAGTGTAGAATTAAAAAAATTTTCGTTATTGTAATTAAGCTTGTCGCTTCAGTCTCGAAATATTAGACAAATTTTATCAATTACGCAAATTGGTATTATATGTAAAATTACATTATATAAGTAATTAAAAATACATCATAATGATATTTTTATAAACATTAAATTTAAATCTAATTCTAATCATTCAAAGAAACAAACTTTTAGTATGTTTATTTTTTTTTATCGCTTAATGCATGACAGTGAAATTTTTGCCATTTTGAAAGCAATGCATAGCTTTGATAGACTAGAAAATCACAGAATTATTATTTTTTTTATAATGAAGTAGACAAATCTGTAAATGAAAATATTTTACATATATATATTATACGAATAATGTTATTTGATACTTTTAAGCTATTTGATTAAGAGCAAAAACTGGCAAAATTAAAAGTATTAATAAGTAGCATTTTAGGGTTCTTATAAGACTTGAATTATACAACTAACTTTTGAATTTTAATTTGAATTTCTCAGTAAAAATATCAGAAATTCAGATTTAAAGTTATTTGTCTTAATTCAATTTGAATCTTTAAGAAATATATTGTTAAAAATTGCTATAAATTTTGAGAAATGAAATATTATGAAGTAGTCTACATGTCTGAAGTCACATGGCATCAGTATAAAATAAGATTTTTTAAAATAATGAAAAAATAAATTACCCAGTAAGCTTGATAATTTCACAATCCCGAAGAAATACTATTATCTGTATATATATTTTTTTTTCTCAGTTATATAAATGCAACTATAAATACTAAATGTACTTAAATCTTGCCAACTTTCTATACCGGTCTAATAAGTAATCAAACTCAAAAAAGTAATCTTCATACTTTATCATTGAGATATGAACTTGCTGCATTAAATCAAACCAACTTATAACTCTGGAGTTATTGTTAGTAATTTAATTTTACAACATGAAAATATTTGTACTGGATATTTTTTTAAAATATTTTTTAACAGAATTAAAAATTTAAAATATTTGTATCCATATATATATGATATAAATGTTAATAGTTCATAAAGGCATGGGTATTTTTTAACTTTAAGAAATGATTTAAGTTGATTAATAAATATTATTTCAATAAATTTTATGATTTTTTAAAATTCTCTATAAATTAAAATATAAACTTTCAACATAAAAAAATTCACATGTTATTTTCATGTATTGTATATTAATGTGAACACACAAAAATAATTGCTTAACTTCATTTTTAATCTATTTTTTGTTAGAGAATTTGGATCAAAATAATATACTTTTGTTGCACAAGCTTACTTCCTGCATTTAGACCTTATGGAAATAAAATGTAAAAGCCAAAAAAATTGAATTGAAATAGAAATTACATAGTGACGAACGGATCCTCTTTGACCAAATCAATTTTTAAAAACTGTTTTTGTAATAGTATCTAAAATGAATCTATGTGCATAGTGGCCAACATAAGCAATAATAATCATAAGCAGCCTAAGAATAATACTTTCATGAATTATAATGAAATTTAATTTAAATCCCGCAATTTATATTACTGATAAGTTAAAACAATTTAAAATGGTTGCCTTTTAATCTTTTAAGAAACTAACTTTGTTGATGTTTGAGTCGTTTTATTAACAAACTAGTTGCGCCGTATAAGATACATAAAATTATTCTCCAATCACATAGACTCTAAAAACTGTCAGAGGGCCTGGGAAATTCCCTTGAAAAAACTAAGAATTTTTCTTCTTAAATGATGATGTCACAGGTTTCTATTAGCAAATTGCAGGGAATAAACTGGTTTTCCCTTTATCGCTATTGTTTGATTTCCCCGCTGAAGTTGATACGAAAATTGCGACTGGATGAAAATAAATTTTGAAGAATTCTTTGAAAATTGCTGTGTGGAGAAACCCTTGAATAGAGATAAATGTCAATCGGAAGTAACATCATTAGCCGTTGAAAGGAGATGTGTTATATAAAGATTTTTCTTGAATAGTGAGTAAAACAATTGTCCGTTCGATTTAAACTTTCGATTTACTTCATATTTACTTTCTAAGTTAATCACTGAGGAAATTGCTTGCATGTTCTGGTACGTGATTTTTTTTTTATTTCTATATTTGCATTTATAAATAGAGTACGGAATATTTTATAGAACTTTCAAATCATGATAGACTATAATATATAGAAACATTCGAATTTGGCAACTTAATCTTTAAGGGTCTATTTGTAATTCCCGGCAGGTTAAATGTTTCTAAATGTATTTGTATAAAGGTACATAAAAATACACTGCTGGATATATTACATTATTTATAATTTAAATCAAAAACGATTAAAAATTAAAAGTTGTAGGATATTTTAGATTTATATGCACTAAATATAGAATTTTCCTTTGCAAGTAATTTTATTAAATTCTCTTGATTATATTTATGGTATAGTTTTTTAAAACAAAAATTAATAAAAAATTTAACAATCAGAATTTTCCGAAAGTTACTAAAAAATGTATGTAGTTTTCGAAATTAAACTTGCATAAAAATTGATAAAATTTAAAGTAAAATGTTTTACATATTTTGAAGATTCAGTATTAAAGTGTATCATGTGGCTGTCTCTCTTTTTAGAAGTCATTTTTTATGACATTTTTTTATGAATAAATACATATTTGCATTAATAAATTAATCATAAAAATTCATAGAATTTTCGAATAATAGTATAAAATATAGAAAATTTCGAATTATTCTAAAGAATTCGTGGACTTTATCTCCAAAGACATTTACATGACTTGGTATGAGAATTATTTTCAAGTTATTTATATATTTATAAATATCTATGACATTTTCATGTAATTTTTCCATGAATGATGGAAGTGAAACACTTCATATAATGAAAATATTACACAAATTAACCATGACTTTTAAAATTATCAAAAATGTATTTATATTTATGAGATATCTTTAAAATTACTTAAATGATTTAATTTGTACATTTTACTTGTTTTGCTAATATTTTAAAAGTATTTTTTAAATCCTTAGGACGAAAAAAAAATTTCTAATCTTATTTGAAAACAAATATTCATATATATTATACGCAAAGTAAATGTTTATAAAAATTTTTTAATATAAAATGGCAATTTAATATATTTAATAATATAAAGTGGCAATTTAATATATTTACCCCCAAAAAATTCTCAAAGCTTGCGTTGTTGCAATATTATTGATTATTTTACTGTTTTAAATATGTACAAATGTGTACAGTTAGAAGGAAAATAAGAATAATAAAAAATAATCCTACTGTTTGAAAAACCAAGATTATCAGATTACTTATTTCGTAATCTCTTATTTGGTAAGAGATTATCAAATAAGTCCATAAATTTGCATGTAATTAATATATTTGTGAGTTATTTCTACAATAAAGTTACTTAAAAAAATTTTATGTACTCAAATAACTTCAATAACTTTGCAAAATAAAAAAAATTTATTTTTTCCTTCAGAAGCTGTATTGCTTTTCAAAATTATTTTCAGTTTAAATATTTTTTTCTAATAAAATGATAATATAACTCTTTAAATGTTAAAACACATGACCTAAAATTAAGTTTCATTTCTTTTTAAAAGAATGTTTCAGAATGTAACACATTTAGAACATTTTTAATGTTTCAAAAATTTTTTAAAGCAAGTAAATAAAAAGTGAAAAGTAGTAAATGTACCTAAATTTTCTTGTTTATTACAAAGTAAAAACTTAAAATTAAGTTTTTGCTATATTATATTATTATGATGTCATATAATAATTATGATATCAGTTTAAGCATTTTAATATTATAGCTATATTTGCAGAAATAATTTTGATGATCTAACAAAATGGAACCACTTGATAACTATTTATAAAGCAAAGTTTAATAATAATTTTAGAGAAAACTGCAGATTAATTCCCTTTTATCCGCAATTTTCACAGTTTCATATAAGTCTACAAATACCGCTTCACACATTGTATGTTGCGATATTTGCCCAAAAATTATTCTGAGACGTTATACAAAATAGAACCACTTGAAACATTATAAAATTATTTATAAAATCACAAGGTTTTACTAAAACTAAAATGATAATATCAGGTTAAAAAATACATAATTTATTAAAACTGAAAATATAAATTTTATTTATTGCAACATTTAAGATTTTTATTCCAACATATATTTTATACATTCACTTCACAGTTTACTGGGAAAAATTAATTTTAACTTGAATGTTCATCAACAGATCAGTTGTGCACTGAAATTAAAAAAAAATATTCCTACTGTAATATTTTTACTATAATAAAAAAGAACCATATCTTTTATTTTAGTATTGAAAAATATTCTTACTCCTAAATTCCAAATTTATAATTGAATTGTTTTTTTTTTTAAATCTTTAAAAGAAATCCTCAATGTTTCAAGACATTTTTATACTTAATATATTCAATTTTTAACTAGAAGCATGTCATCAATCAGAAAATACTTTCCTCTACATAAAAATCAAATAAAATTTCACTTCTCATTTTTTCATGCAAGATAACTTTACATACCGAAGGTAAAGTGTAAAAATAGTAAGCACTAACTATATTCAAGAAAAAAACCTTACTTCGACAAAGCATTAATGCTTTACTATAGTTAAGTCCTTATATTTGTGGATTTGAAGGCTATATCGGACTTGCTTATTTATTGCGTTACGAAATCAATTTCAAAATACATGTCATGGTAAAATATTTTCCAGTTTGCGAAAATGTTACCCATTAAGCGACAAACTAAAGTTCTCATAATTAGTATTGATGTAAAACTTTGAGTCTATGTATACTGAATCAAGAATTGTTTTTTAATAGCAATCAAAGCTTCTGTCTTATTAAAACTAGTTTGTAATATTTGAAAACTTTAAGATAATCCAAAGGGTATTGAAGCCATAATACAAAATAAATGAAGTCTATATAGTTCGACATATTAAAAGAAAACGAATCCTAATCTTTACGAATAATAAAACAAGGTGAATCTCATCAGTAACAAAAAGTTTCGTCAAATAGTGGGATTAATTCCAATCTGGGATTTTGTTCACGATTAAACCAATTTGTATGTGATTGACTACTTTAGGCAATTTAATGTTTGGTGGGTTTAAATTTTATAGCGGATTATATGTTTGCAGTGGCTTGGATTTTCCACTTAGACATAGATTTCGATAAAATTAGGGGAAAAAAGCGTTTAAAGAGAAAATTGAATCAAGATGATCAATTGAATCAATGATTGATGAGCAGAGAGATATTAAGCTTTTAGAATGTCTAACGAGGATTGATAGTTTCATGATAGTTCATGATAGATTCTGATTAAGTCAAAGTGTGTCGTACTAAGGGTTTCCGCGTTACTAACACCATTATCTTTCCAATCTTGGCAAAAATATTTGATTTTGATATTGTGTTCTTTGGTGGTTCTTGACTTTCAGGTGCGATGTTCCCAGTGCTTCAGCAATGTTATAATAATCAAGTCTTTTATTGAATACATAATAAGCAATAAAATAGAAACAAATACTTCATTTGCTGCATTGATTTTTTAAAAAATAATAATCACTTTAACTTACTGAGGAAGATACAATTTGCATATAGAAAATCATTAAAGGTTGCAAATAATGGTATTCTAATAGGCTTAATGTGAAATTTCGTACAACTGAAATTTAGAGAATGTAATTTTTAATACGTAAAGAAATATACATTTTGTCTTGTTCATTTGTGAAGAATGTGCTTGAGTTTTTAGCATTTTGCTTCTTTAAATTTTTTTGGGATTTCTTAATTATTTCATTAAGCTATATCAATGTAATTCTTGAAAAACAATCGTTGAACAAGTTGAAATAAAGACAAACGTTTTTTCTTTTAAGCCAGTCACTACTCAGTGAATTAGCAATTTGCTACATATAATCACTAAGTATTTAAAGACAAAAATAGAATTCCTCTTTACCATTTTTCCCCTTTTATTATTTTAAAAATTATATGTGTAAATTAATGTATTTATGAATTATATAAACGCTAGAATAATAGTTATATTTCGGTAAGTTCCATAATTATTAAATGAGAATATAACTATTGTAATACGTTACTAATAAATATATATTAAAATTGGAAATCACTGCGTGAAATATTTAAAATAAATAAAAATAAAGATCATCATTTATACTAAAATATTACATTTGATCAGAAAATATTTCAATCAGAATCTCATTCTGTATCAAATATTCTTTAATTTCATAAAATAATTTGAAATTTAAGGGTGGGCTAAACTGAAAATTATCACAGCTGAAAACTACTACACTGTCGCCTAGCATCTATAAGGTATAAATGTCTTCCAAATGGAAATTATCACAGAGGTCATAATTAAGTATTGAAGTGTATAAAAACCAAAACACTGCACTAAATATGAAAAGAGACATCAGAAATGTAATATTGATTTCCAATCATACATTTACAAATTGGTTAGTGGTTAGCCTTTAGTTAAAATGTAATGATTTGTTGCACTAGCATGCTTTCCTGTACCAGCCATGATATGAGCTGTACAAGTTAAATGGAAATGATCGGGTTGTGATCTTCGTTATATAGAGGTGGGGACCAAGTAGAAGACCCCAAAATACTGATTTGTTACCTCCAGAGGTATCATTTCACTTGGAAGACATGGCGACCAAGACATATTAAACTTGCCCCAGCTACCTTTAAATGTTTTTGGGTTCACTACAATCTTAATCATAAGTAATTTTTATAAGTTCGATACCTATTTTACCTTTATGTACAAAAATTAACTATATAATGATAAGCAAAACAAAATAATTATGTTTTGAGATTCTAAAGTTATTCCAGTGAAGAATAATGCCAATCAAGATTTTTAGAATTTCAATAAAATTCTGACAATAGGTTTTGTTTGTATAAAAAATTATATAAACAAAACCTATTGTCAGATGTCTTACATCAAAAGCTATTGTTATTTAGTTCTAAAACGGAAAATTAAAAATTTTCCTTCAATTTTAATCAAAGCTATTTTTAAAAAAATCATGCTTTTTAATAATGGATCGCATAATAATTCAAGGTCAGGAAATGCATAAGCTGTCAAAGATTCAAGAAGTTACAATATGATGAACCAGAAAAATATTTTAAAAAATGTGCAAAAGTTCGAAAGATTTATTTATGAAGTTTACATGTATTTATATCTATGTTAATCTTTTGATAAATAATTTTCATAGAAAATTCATGGCAATATTTTGCATTCTGACTGGTCAAAATTGTTTTCTTTTAGTGAAACTTTTTCATTTTCTATTAACGTTCACGGTTTTATTCATCGTTTTATACAACATCAATTTATAAATATGTAAATGTTTTTAAATGTATTTTTAAATAGTTATTACACATACACACTTGTATATTCAATGAATTTTATTTCTCGAATTAAAAAATACTTTTCAGTCAAAATAATTCTGTGTATGGACTTTTTTAAATATTAATATGTAAATATTTCTATGTAATTAGAAAGAAGAAATAAATTTATTTAATCACAAACCTTTGGTAATGCTGTTTTTGAATTTTAAAACATCTTGGCCATATTAATGCATTATTACGGGAAATACTGTAAAGTTGTCAATAAATGCAACTACTTTCAACATAATGGGAGCCATTAGCCAAATACTTTGAACATTCTAAAATAATTTATTCATACTTAACTTATTTGAAATACAAATGTAAAGTTTTTCTTTAAAAATTGTAAATATATTTTAAATCCCATACATTTGTTTTCAAATTTTAATCAAAACTATGTTTTTAAATCGTTAAAATAGCGCATAAAAATTTCAACGAGAATTTATTTTTAATTGCAGAACTTTTTTAAGTGTCGCCAGAATGAGTGCATGAAATAAAAACATAAGGAAAAGCAACAATTATATAAAAACAAAAAAGAAATTTTCTAATTTCGATAAAAAAAAGAACAAAAATTTTAATTTTATTAAAGCTACCTTGTAAATTAACAAATTAAACGCGTTTTTCAAGGCAATTGAAGCCATCACATGTGAATTCATCTTTTTTCCACTTGTAAGAAATTTAGCATTTTTTAAAATTTTACAGTATTTTAAAGCATTTGGTAAATTATTTATTGTCAATATTTTTTTTTATTCAAAAATTTCCCTGTGAAAACTATCGACATTTTATTAGGAGAAATTTTTTTTAATGTGCCTGAAACAAATAAGGTTACTCTTTGTTAATATTCCGATATTTCTATGATTGCCCTTTATTGTTATTTAGAATGAAACATGATTTTATTTATCCAAAAATATTGGTTTCACAATTCCAATATTGTCTATATCAAAGAATGTTCGTATTTCATGCTTGGTAAAGTAAAAATTGAAATAAATTAATTGTAAAGTTGAAAACGTCATGTTACCAAAGCAAGTAAGAAATTTGAATGTCTCTTTAAAACAAAAACTTTTATGGGAATCACAAGTATTTGCAGAAGATTTTATGTGCCATATATAATTCTTAAATGAAATTTGAATGTAGGACATTAGGAATCTTGATAAAATCTCCTAAAAGAGAAGAGAATATTATAGATTCAGCTGAAAGATATCCTATATCTTTAACAGCCGTTTGTAATCCAAGAAGAAAAAAATGTGAAAGTTTACCCAGAATTTATAATTAAGCCCTTTCGTTCTAACAATTCCTTCCATTGTTGTATTATGCAGCAATACTTATAGCATGAAAACGAAAGTATTTTCATAAGAATGAAGTTGAAATATGTTTTCCATTGTGAATTCCGTTTTTCGTTGACAACGTTCATTCCGACAAATGATATAATAGATCAGAAAATTTCTTTACAGCTTCATATTAAATCTGTATTGTATTTAATATAGATCTACCAAAGAGTGATAAAGACAGAGAAATGTGATACCATAAATTAATTTATTAATTTTCTGTCATTTAAAAGAGATAAAACTAAAACAGAATACTTATTATGTTTATTTTTTGCAATTGCAAAATCTCTAAATGCTTTTTCACACTTCAAAATCTAATTTTATCAACCTTTTTCAGAAGTTTCTAATTGCTGTAAAGTAGAAGTTTCTTTAATTATATCAATTAAAAATTTGACGGAGGCTCCCTTGTCTCGAATAAAAAGATGGCATATCTCCATCTCTTCATTGTCTGTCATGTGTGAGCCTGGAATATAAGTTTTCTTTCTGCTGAAAATCGGTCATGATTGGAAATGATAAGGTCTACTCGATTAAAAAGCCTTGTTGATAAGCCATGAATAATATACTTTATTCCATTTTATATTTATTAACATTTACTAATAGAATGGTTCTATTCTGGGCTTCAAACTATTGATAGGCGAAATAATTCTTTTACATAAATCATTAAGGAGTAAAGGTAATTCTGTGTAATTTTCTTCTGAAGTTTAAGTGCGAATGATGTTGTTGTTGTCGTGTGCCAGCCAGGCTGGCAATATGAGGGGTGCTGATCCACTTTTCCAACTGAACCATATTTGTTGTGGAGTCCGACTTCCTCAGTACACACATGCCATAGGGACCCGTTTATAGGGTAAGCAACCCTTCCCACACAAAGAAAGGACAAAGACAAGAGAGAGAGAAAGTACATCCATGCCCGAGCCAGGATTCGAACCCAGGTCCCACCCATCTGTAGTCAGGTACGCTAACCACTAGACAGGTTGGGCGGCGTCCGAATGATAAAATGCATAAATGCTTAATTCTAATGCGATGTTAAGATCATTTCTCATATTTTGATGGATATCAACTTCAATTTTGCTCAAATAGCTGGGAGTTGGTAAAATTCTCACAATATTTTCTTCTGATAATCTTTGAAGTCAAAAAATATAAGATATTCCCAATTATTAACAAAACTATTCCTTTCAAAAATAATTGGGCATGTTTTTTTAGCGTCTAATTTTAATTTCATTAATAACTTTTGTGTTTTTGATTTTCATTATCTGCAAAAAAAAAAAAAAAAAAAATAAATAAATAAATAAATAAATAAATAAATAAAATAAAATAAATAAATAAAATAAAATAAATAAAAAAACAGTCACTGTTTTTTAATAGACGTTTTTTGACTTCTTTTGAAGAATTTATTATTATATGTGACACTTATGATTGTATTTCAGATTCAACGAAACTTACAAAACGATCATATATCATTGTTTAATCTGTCGTTATACATACATAGATAGCAGTGCACGTGAGACCTGGATTGCACCTTACTGTTAACTGATTTGGGATATTTTATTATCATCAAGCGGCAAGGTCAGGTGACGAGGTCACACCTGAGCTACCATCCTCCTCTCCACATGAACGCCACACCAGCGGAAGAACTTCAGAAGTTACAGTTAACGTAGATAGGTCCCATCCCACGGAAATCTATCATTATAGCAGTATTTCAAAATTGTTTTTCCCAATTAGTCATAATTTCGTCTTTAAATACCAAAATGATCAGTGATATTTTTATTTTCATCACCTTTTGCTATTTTTACTTACAATAATGAATGTTATAGATACTGAAATAATTGTTTCAATTTAGATCTTTTAACTGCTTAAACTAATAAAGAATAGATAAATTGATTTTTAAAAAATAAATTTTTCTTTTTAGGTAATATTCAATCTTAAAATTAGTGCTATTGTTGCCGAACGAATATTAAATAGGTTTTAGAAACAAAAAAAAAATGCTTTCAATAATTAAATTTGTTATTTACCAATTATCAAGCAGTGAAAAATATTATCAAATGCAGCAACTTAGGACGTTCACATTTTATATTTTTTAACACATTTAAACTTAAGATTTATATATTTAATTTTGAGGGAATGCAACTTTTAAATTTATAAAAAATTGGAATATGAATAATAAATAAAGTTTTCTTTCTTTTGTTTCTATAAAGGTGTAAATTAATTTCTATTCTTCTCCCAAACTTTGAAATTTTTATTAAAATTTGCAATATGCATTCGATATTTTTTTAAGAAGAATGATAGGTGAAATAATAATAAGTGCAAAAATTAATTGAAATTGCTTCATTATTCAATATGTTACATGATTTTTAATATTACCTACGACTTTTCTTACAGCTTCTAAGATGACTTTAAGTGCAAAATTTGGATGGGCAATCTTTGTCTTTCTCACTCTTTCCATTGCAGTAGAATCTGTGCATGAAAATGTGAAGAAGTTAGCTGTGGCTAATAATATCCTAGCTCTAAAGCTTCATCAACGCTTGTCTGACAATTCTGTTGAGAATGTGTTCTTCTCACCTTTCAGCTTGTCCGCCGCATTTGGCATGCTTTTCTATGGAGCCAGGGGTAATACTGCTGAGGTAAATTTTATAAAGATTTGTGATATCAAGAGACAAAATATTGAATATGTTTTGAAATTATAATAAAAGTATCGATTGGAATATCTTTTTAGGCATTTTTATAATTCATTAATGGTAAAAGTAACAAATTCAAAAACGATTGTTTATCGGTCAAAACAAAAAAATATCCTTGGATGATAAGGTTAAGAAAGAAACTATGAACGCCATTGTTATTATATAAGGAATACTGAAGTTTTATGTTTTCCCTTATACTGGATTGGTAATGGAAAGCTAATTTTAAAATTCAAATTTTGGACACTTTAAATATCGAAAGATGTCAATATTTTGTGTGTAAATTTTATAAAATCAACAAGATGTAAATAATATCGAAGTATTTTTCCTTAAAATTATATATATATAGGGAAAATATTTTAGGTATAGGATTACATTTTATCTATAAGCCCATGAGAAGAACTTATTGAAGAATAGTAGTTGTTTGAAACTGTGAATTACTCTTAGAATGAAATAAGAACTTTCTGAATTTGATACCAAATAGCACTGAAAGCGAATGTAATTAGGAATGTAATGGTGAAAATAGTAACTAGGAATCTTATAATTTTCATTAAAGGAATATTTTATAAATAATTCCTATTTTTGGATGATTTTGACGAATGTAATTCAAACATTAATAACCATCCAAATTTTCCATGCTCGTTTTAAGGGTGCAAGACAAAAGAACTTAAATAATTTTGGTGAGGCACATATTAATGAATCACAAATAAAATTTTTTTCATTCTGAAAGTGAAACACATACACAGAATATAGAACGTATTTGAGAAATAGCAAAACAAAGAGGAATTAATCCCTCCACTTTGAATAATCAAGGAATTCAGGTAAAAGAAGGGAATTTCCTGGAAAAGGCCCTTTTAATATAATTCTATACATTATCTTAAAATATATTGTACCATGAAATTTTGAACATTCAGTCTGCAATGGTCCCGGATGATTTTGAACAACCTAAAATTCAAGGTAATGGAATAAGTAGCTGTATATGTAGATATATAATTGGTATAAGTAATATAATTGGCTTAGAACGCAGCAAACAGATCATAATTTTAACAAATAAATTGAAGATATGTGTCATCAAATTAGTTTGAGATATTTTAGTTACAATACGTGAAGAATAAATATATTTTATTAATCGCTATAACTTCTGTGATAAAAATCTCTCTCTTCAAAGGATAGAAATTAAATATAAATTGTTATAAAGGTAAGTCTGAAAACGAGCACTTAACATTGAGGACAATTTCTCGTGAACCAAATATTTCTTCAAAAGAGATTTCTTAATATTTAGTTGAAGCTAAAATTAATTTTACATGGATTGATAAACAATGAATACGATATGAAAAAATTCTCTTTATGGCTGTTGTGGAACTATTTTCGCTATTTAAGCAACTTAGAAATAGTCCCATCGTGTAAACTACAATACATTAGATATTTCTCTCCCAATTTTTACAAAATATGCTTGTAGGGTTGAGAAAAATAAAAGGCGTGTTTAGAAAAAACAGGAAGTTACTTATTTACTTCTGTTGCTTAAATTCAATAACCCATAGTCGTTTGACTGTGCTGTTTGCTTCTGTCGCCTATATTTTATAATTATAATTAGATAATTTTAAAGGAATTTTTGCCATTAAGCTCAAAACATTTGTAGCTAAAATATTCTAGTTCGAGAATTATTTCTTTGGAATTTTGTTATTTTGGCATACCATATCCAAAAATAATATTATGTAAGCTTTGATTATATTTCCATAGCATTTTCATTACAGTTTCAAAAATGTATTTTGCTGTATCAAAATATAAATATAACTAGATTAGAGTTTAAAGCATATTTTGAGTGTAGAATTTAATTTTCAAGCTTAATTGAAACTTTTGTCAGAAATTATAATTTTTTGTTTATGTTGGTATACTGTATACAACATAAATATAACATACATATAAAATATAAGTTCTCTCTTCTCTTACACTAAACTATTGTTCACTTTTCAATTAATGAATAAGAGACTTATCTAAATGCACTATCTAGAGAGACTTATCTAGAGAAATCTAAATGCACTTTTACTTCTGGTAAAATCGAAACTAAGTAAGCATACGTAAAGTCAGGCGTACTCTGTAAATTCATTTAACCAAACATAAAAAGAATTAAGCGAAACATAGCAAAGCGAGTTCATTCCGCTTATTGTTTATATAATTATTGAAAATTTAGAAGAAATAGCGAGAGAGAACGAACTTTGTTGATTATTATTGCTTGTTTACAAATCCAAATATTAGGTTGGGGGAAAATAAATCCAATATTTTTCGGTTGATGGCTGTAGTGTTCGATGTCTCGTTCAGTATCGTATATACAATTTCTGATTTACGCTTCGTTGGAAAGAACACATTTTACATAAAAAAAATACATGCAACTTTTTTTTATTTGGTACATTCAGTTTTAAAGTACAGTGTGTTAAAAATGGAAGTCAACAAAGAGAAATCAGTTTTTCTTTGATAAAAACGAAAACACAAGTCACGCATTTGAAAATCGGAAATGTTTATGATCCCGATACTGTAATAGTCAATTGTGCTTTTTTGTTTCATCGATTTCGTTCAGGTATATTTGATGTTAAATATGTAACTCTCACAGGTATGCGAATCGTCGAAAATATCGATAAATTCACAAAAATGTCCGAATTTGACTAGCTTGCTAGAAGTCCAGATGTTAAACTCAGCCACAAAACAGTTTGATATCATTTGCTCAAAGCTAATCAAAAACATGTTAATAAAGCCTTGAAGTTAACGTAAAAATAATGGACTTCATTTTCCCCAATCTAATATATCTCCGAAATTTATATCCTTTTAAAATATAATCTTAAAGGAAATTTTTGATTGTAGTCTGCTTTTATAGATCATTAATTAAACAATTGGTTTTTATTCCTCATTTACAGGAACTGAAGACCGTACTTGGATATGAAAGTGCAGGTTTGTCGAGTGGACAAGTTCACTCATCTTTCAACGAATTCCTCAAATATCACTTAGCTTCTAACTCGGAAAATTCCGAATATACCTTAGACATAGCTAATTTAATTTTGGTAGACAGAACTTTACAATTGGTTAATCATTACAAGAGAGAAGTGCAACAGTTCTATCGAGCACCGGTAGGAGAAGTTGATTTTGTGAACGGATCCGCTGTTATAAACTTAGTGAATCGTTG
This sequence comes from Latrodectus geometricus, assembly GCA_026290005.1. NCBI lineage: Eukaryota > Metazoa > Arthropoda > Arachnida > Araneae > Theridiidae > Latrodectus > Latrodectus geometricus. The sequence continues at coordinate 246,272 of JAPDSC010084748.1, read as the reverse complement.
GGTGAAGATAAAGACTCATGGCAAAATTGATAACATTCTGAGCAATTTGAATCCTACTGCAGTGATGGTTATCTTGAATGCAATTTATTTCAAAGGAACCTGGCTAACTAAATTTGACCCTAAAAGAACATATCTGGAAACATTTTACAATAATGGCTTCGAATCGGAAGCGAAGTAAGTTATTTCCATTAATTAATCAAATTTTCTAAACAATCAAAGTTAAAAAGATTTTAAATATCTTAAATCTAAAAAGAAAAAATTAATCGAAAATAGTTTAGATTATTATTCTAATGTCTAGCTGTTAGGATCCTTTTTTTCATCCACTTTTTCGGAGATACTAAGGAGTGGAAGTGAAGGCACTTTGTTTAGTGGGTATGCCTTAATGAAACCGAAAGCGGGTGGAACTTCGTAACTTAAAAGTAGGGACTTAGCAGAAGACATCAGACTTGATATGTGCTACCCAGGAGGTAAAATTTTCAACGGAGGACATTACAACCACTGCATTTTTTAAACACGGTGTCTCAGCCGAAATTACTGAACATGACGAATGCGTTGTTTTTGCTAATTTCAGCTAAGGCATTTTCAGTATTTCATGTCTCAATGACCATCACGTGAAATATTACCTCTGGGAGTGGCAAGCCGATTCTGGGGCCTTTCTGTTTGTTCCTGTTCCTAAATTACAGAGACATTCTCATTTGTTGCTATCCACAGCTCACCAACTTCGTGCCCCATTATATAAAATGTAATCACTTCCACTCCTTCTAATGCTGAAAGATGGAAATCCTCGGCATTATATAATATATTGAAACTAAAATTTAAAAGAAGACATATTTATTTATATACTTTTTTATCATTAACACGTAACTTTTTCATTGTTTCTGAAGAATGATGATGTTTATTTTCAGAAATGTTCTTATGATGCACCATGTAACCACATATTCCTACGCTGAGATTGAGGATTTTAAAGTTCTGGAACTGCCTTATAAGGGAGAAAACATCAGTATGATCGTCTTTCTACCGAATGCACATAATGGCCTCCCGGCTATCGAAAAGAGACTGGGTTTGATGAATATCGGTTCCATACTACAGAAACTTGAACAAAAGGTTGTTAGAGTTTCGTTGCCAAAGTTCAAAGTAGAATATTTCAAACAACTGTCAGCTGAATTCCAGGCAATGGGTGCCAACAAGGTATTTAGAATTGGAGAGGCTGATTTCTCAGGAATGACTCCAAACAAAGATGTCTATGTCAGTGAAGTTTTTCATAAAGCAGTCATAGAAGTGAGTGAAGAAGGCAGTCAGGTTGTTGCAGCTTCTGCAATCGTCCAAAACCGAGTAAATTCATTAGAAATAAAAAATTTCACTGCGGATCATCCATTTTTGTTTACGATTATTGATAAAAAGAGCACCATGGCCCTGTTTGTAGGACGTGTTAATCAGCTTTGAATTACGCAAAGTGATGCAAAATAGAAATACACAAGAGAAAATTGATGCTTTAAGATATAGTTAGAAATAAAACTGTGCTGCGAGATAACGAAAATTTTCTTTCCCAATTCATTAATACTAACTATAATAAAAGTTTTTAAATTTTATTTTTAATTTTGCTTTAATCAGATTTAAATTACATAAATTTAATAAACATATTTATGAGGAAATTGATTGTCTGAGATTGGTAAAACAAGGCTGATTGTGTTTTAAAATAACGAAATCTTTGCTTTTCTAACTTATTATATAGAAATAAAAGTTCTATACACTGTTTTAATCATTGATTTAAAAATATTTAATGATTTTGATGCATTAATAAAATTTATAATACATTTCATAAAGAGATTTCAATCAAAATGTTCTTTGTTCTTAACTCTCCAGAAGAAATTTGCAAATTTTATGAGCTCGGTTTGTCCCTCTACAGTCATTTTTTAACACGAGGGCTTATTATATTGAGACCTAAAAGGATTCTAAATCACTAGAAGTGAAGCCACCCAAGGTGGGATTTGAACCCACAATCTGTTGAAAATATGGCAAGAGCGTTAACCATTTGCCAACCAATTCGGCAGGCTTTACGAGATGAAGGCAAAAAAAAAAAAAAAAAAAAAAAAAGTATGGATAGATTTATTTTCTTGTTTATTAAAACAGTTTTCACATTGAAATTAAGTTAGCCTATGTAGATGAAATTAAATATGAAAGAAAATAAGTTTTAAAGTGGAGACAAATTTTAACATTTTACGCTTAAAAAATATCGAATATAAACATGGTTTGCAGTTTTTAAAAATTATTTTGGATATTTGATCATGAAATAGTTTTAATTAATATAAATTCGAAACGCAAAGTACTGTTCCTTATTATTATTATTTTTTAAATTTACACTATTTGAACATTTAGATTTCACTCAAAAGAAAAGAAGAACTTATGCAAGTTGGAGAATTTTTTTTACGAACTCCATGGAAGCCATGCATTTTGAATTTATTTACTGAATGTCGAACAGTCAAATTAGTAGGATCTTAATTGTTAAACAATTCTAATTCCACAGATACAAGTTCAGCCATAGTTTATTTCTCAGATGTGGAACATGGGTATTGTTCGATATAAAAGGTTTTTAGTATTTTCATGTGTTTTTCCAATATTCAAAATTCAGAAGAGTGTAAAAAAGTACATGGAAGTTAAAAGTGTTAAATGACACAATTGTTTCATCTCACATCAATTTGTTAATCATCAAATATGTAATACAAAAAAAATTAAATATCTTCAGATTATTTTTCAAATTTTATGAATTTGGTAAGACACTTAACATCAATAAATGGTTTTTTGTCAGAACTGAGGTAAATTTTACAGGCCATAGCTACACAATTATAAGAATGAAACCTACCAATAAGTGTCATATCTACAGTCATAAGAGTCAAATTTACCAATCAAAGGGTCATTTTAGATTGCAAAAGCAGTAACTTGTGAAACAATTACGCAGATTTTTCACTCTTGTCAACTTCTATGGATATTTTACATAAATGCTACCAAGAATCAAGTTATTTTAAATGGTTTCTTAAACAATAAAAATTGAATTCCTTAATATGGTGAATTAATGAATCTTCACATGATTTTGAGCTGCGTAAAAACATTACTCACAACAATAATGAAACTTGCTTTAATAGTCAATTCTTTGGGGAAAACATTAAAGATTTGTCAGTGTCTATCAATATATTACAACATAATGGACACTGAGAGTTTATGGGATTCTTCTCAATGTATTTATAAAATCAATTCATTAAAAAGCAGTTATTCCACTTAAACTTAACTAAATAAAC